>VXAZ01002926.1:0-270807 GCA_013399875.1 Gymnorhina tibicen | reverse complement strand
CCCGCCGCCACCACCCCGTGCCGGGGCCGCGCGCCGTGCCCCGCTAAGGGGCGGGGCCTCCTCGCGCCCCGCCCCGTCGGCCCCGCCCCGCCGCTCGCGCGCTCGAGCAGCTTCCTGAATGAACCCGCCCGCCCGCACCACCAAGGGCCTCGCTGATTGGCCTTCGGGAGGCGGGGCAGAGTAAGGGCGGTGCTGATTGGCCCCCGGGAGGCGGGGCAGAGTAAGGCCGGCGCTGATTGGCGGGTCGGGCGCGGCGGGCCCGGCACGGGGAGATAAGGTGGGATGGGCACGTGGGGGCGGTGGGAGCGGAGTGGGAGGTGGGCACGGCTGGGGAGCCGCGCGGCCCTTAGGAATCGCTCTGCTTTCCTCAGGCATGGTCTCGGCCACCCGGAGCGAAAAGCCCCGGGACGGGGATTACCGGCACAGGCAGCTTGGCCAGAGGCGGGGCTCCTCCGCCACCAAAGGCAGCTTTGAGCTCCTGATCTAAGGGAAGGGTCCGGGAAGGAAGGAAGGAGAGCTGGAGGGCCATCGTGCTGGGTAGTGTCAGCAGGCCAGATAAACACAGAGAGACGCTCTGACATGTACAAATAGAATACAGAAGATAGTTAATTCGAGAAGGAGAAAGGCGGTTTTGCAATGTATTCAGTGTTCACCTCTTGTGGCAGAGGAGCAGCGGAGATGTCACCTGCGAAGCTCTGATACTGTATTTTGACACATGATTTACAGGCTTATTCTATGCTGTACATCAAGCACAGAGTAACATTTTAGGATAGGTAGGACAGCTGGGACTTGAAAAACCTCTTGTGAAAGGAACAAGAAGCGGCGTACTTAACACTGAAATTAGACTGTGCTGCTCTTCCATAAAATAATGCCGCAGCCAGCCAGCCCAGCATGGTAACTATGATTGGGAAGAGTTGTTTTCTCCTGAATTTTGATTTCCCCTCCAAAAAAAATAGCAGACTGAAGAAACTGAGGCTTTTTGGCATTGCATACTGCTACAGACAATGCTGAAATAAATGTTTCAAGCTTCTTGATTTTCTTGTAGCTTCAAAACAGACTGACTTCTCCTTAATGCTCCACATACAGTTAAATCTACTTAGACTTTAATATCAATCTAAGAAAAATGAAAGTTTAATAAAGCAACGAGAGTATTCCGTGTGAACACTCGTTTGTGTGGTTTTGCCCTCTCTCATGTGCTTGTTATTGATTCCAGTAGGAGCCTGGCACATGGACGTGTTCTATTGGAGACTGGCAACATGAGAACAGAAGGGTTTTCTATAGGTGCTAGCTGAGGCAGATATTTTAGTCAGCTTTGAATACCAGTGACCTGATGGGGTGTGTTTGTGTTATTTTATTTTAACCAGTGAAGAATTGCAGTCCTATTTTACCAGGCAAAGGAAAAAAACCTCAACATTGTCACACTTTCTAAATGAATGTTTTTGACATCTGGATATGTCCAGAAATGCTGATTATGATAAGTAAATGATTTAATTAATTTCAAATAACCCTCTAATTTATTATTTGCATATTTGTGTACCTATGGGGTTTTTTGTTATCGTTTGTGAATAGAAGTGTATGGTGTGCAAATATGAAACAGGTAGATTTTGACACTATGCAAAACAGTTGAGGATGTGATAACAATGTGGTAAAGAGACCGATGGTTGTGGAAATTAGAGATAATTTTATCAATGTAGTCAGTGAAGGGGAAAATGACATCAGGAAATACTGCCTTTGTCGGTCCCCAAATTAGACTGCTCCTTTTCAAAGTGAGAAGAATGTCTGAGAGCTGATAAAGTTCTTCTTCCCCCTGTGGAGCTTACCAGTTTATGGAGTTACTCAGAAAAACATCTACTTTCAGCTCACCTGCTATTCTGAGGAATTCATGCAGACAGTTCATCCTACATGAAAATGTCTCACCTGGAATCACGAGCCCCTCGTGCAGCTTGGAGCCAGGTACCGATTCAGTGGGGGAAGGCGTATCTTTACGTTATTGGTTTCCCAGCTCCTTGCTCCAGTGCTCAGGATATAGCTGGGACAGGCCTGTGGCTTTACCATGTGTCTCTGACAACAGATCTGTTGGGGTTTTTTTCCCCTCCGGGTTATAAGATAATATACTGTGGAAAAGTTTAAGTGGTAAAGTGCAGAAGTAAAAATACGGATCTTGGAGATACCTGTCTCTTTCAGTTTAAGCACAAGAGGTTGTTGAGATGGCTTGCGTACATGAAGGTGGATAACACAGAAAGGGGGATTTTCCGAGTGTTGTTTCCCTGATACCACTCAGTTGCATGTGGATATTTTTTCTTAAGTCACAATATAAATTACTACCTTATTCTTATTCTAGGCAAAACAGCCCAAATGGTTATTAAACTGAAACCAAAAAAATGAGAATATCACCAACAGTATTGTCTGATCTGCTAGTGTCCCACAAAATACAGTATTTGACTGCAGAGTGATAGAACAGAAATGAAACCTCAGTAGTTAAATGTTACAGTGCTGCAAGGAAACGAGCACTTTTAAATGTTATGTTAAAGGGTAAGTAACTGCCCAAGCATCCCTTATGAACATTCACAGAATATTTCACACAAGTCTGAGTACTGACATACAAACATACCAAAAGCCACATAATTTCTGACAGTGTTCAGAAAATACGTCTGCAGAAGTTAGAAATTTCCACAACACTTTTTAATTGGACAATTTGTAAATTATTAGCAGCCCAGCTCTCCTGAGGGCACACTTTCAGCAGAGAGCCATAGGCTTTGACTGCACAGCTCCCATTAATGTTAATATTAAATCTTCATGCTGTAACTTATCCCACAGCGTGTAACACTACCCAGTGTTTTAAAGACAGGACCATATGTGCTGCACTGAAATACATAATGGGATCGAATTGAAGAGACCATAGAAACCTCATACTGGAGATGTTTTTTGAACTCATCTGAAACGTCCTCATGATTTATTTACTTTGCTGGGAATGCCTGTATACTTAGCTCTTTCTGACTGAGGGCTTCAACCCCAGCGAAGTAGGTATTCATTCTTTTTTCATTCTTCAACGTGGGTAAACAGGCACAGAGGTCAACAGGCTTACACAAGGTCATGGCATGAGTCACTGCTGTGGCTAGGAATAGAATCCAGGAGTCCTCATTGCCACTGCTCTCCTCCAAACACGGCCCTGTACTCCTAAATTAAAGCAGGGCTAATTTTATTTTTGCACAGGATACAAGGTGTCTGAAATCAATATAAATGTCACAGTTTCCTACAGAGGGATGCATTTCTCTTTATGGCCCTGAATCAGCACTACTGGGGAGCTAGATGGAAACCACGCTATTTTATAATGGTATGCTGGGAGCATCATCATAAAGATTTTTATACATTCTGTGACACATTTTATCCATCAAAATCTAAAACAGTCAAGGTTTTGTAATTCTGTCCCAGAGATTACGTTTTGAATTGTTGACTGTTCGTAGTTACTGACTGTAGTGGAAACATATTAAGTATCATAATGTCCTCATCAATCAAATATCATTGATTGGCACTTCTAAAGCACCATTATGCTTATGGTGCCTCATTCGACCAATTTCGTTCCTGTCTGATGCAGACAAGAGGAGAGAGAACTCCTGTGCCCTCTTATTCAAAGAACAAATTTAATATCCAGAGGAGGGCAGGGCAAATACGAGTGTCCTTTGTACAATCATCAAGGGACAGGGGCCAGCAAAACAGGTCTAAGTTCATATCAGTCCTGTATTCTAAGGAAAATTCAAGTAGAAGTGAGAGAAAACAGAAAATTAAGAATATATAGAATGAGGCAGCAATGGCAAGAAATTACATCAGTCGTTTTTATAGGAAAAATGTTGCAGGTAGTTTGCAAGTTGTTTGGGGTGTCCTTATGCTGCCTATTTTACCGTATTACTGGTAAAAAATATTTAAGCAAGGGGATACAAAGGCGGCTTTTACAAAAGTAGCAATTTTATCTTGAATTGCATATTAGAAATCTTGCTCACATTTCTTCTAGTTTGAGTAACATGCCACTTTTTCCCCTGTAAAATAAGTTTATCTTCTTCAGCAAGATAGAGTCTCAAAGAGGCATAAGAAAGGTACAAGGGACCGTGGGGTCTGGGCTGACACAGAGGAGAATTTTATCCAAAATCTTCTTATGATTTATTTTTTTAATTTCTCCAAACTGTCCAAGCATTAGTGAAAAGCAATTGTATGCTTTTGGGAATGTGATCTTAAAAAAATGTTAGCTCTGAGTAGCTGTAAATCCAAAATGAATATAATAACCATTAAAGAAATAAATTTTATCTTTAAACTTACCTGAGACATGGAAAGAGAAAGAAAAACATAATTAACATATTTTCTGCTATTAGCACACCCCAAGATGACTCCTTCTTAAAACACAGTGAATATCAGCACCCTTATATATTCTCACATCAACTTACCTTGAATTAGTGCTTCTAGACTAGACTATTTTGTTACATATATCTTTACAGAAACAAAATAAAATATTTTACTTATATTTTATTTATTTAACAAAATACTCTGCTTTGTTTATATAAATAACCAAATGCCTCAAAATGGTTGGTTTTTTTTTTTTTCAGGCTCATTGTACATCAGAGTGGACAGTATTGACTAACTGGAAACTCCAGTGGGATGTGATTTTGCAAATTGTTTTTTCCGGCTTGACCAGTTCTTCAAAGACTAATACCCAAAGTGAAGCTTAGGAGAGAATGAGTTCTGGTCAGTCACCTTGGCTAGCTGAAAGCTTTATGCACCATAAAAGTCTTGTTGGGAGGTTTCACCTGCTACACAGGGATATTTTGTTGGAATCCATTTCACCGATGCTCTAGCAAAGTATTAAGTTGAAGTAGTGAAAGTATTAAAATGGAAATTCTGATTTTCATGTGAGAAGCAAAATAGAGGATCTGACTTCTGAATGAGAAATTTCTGGGCATCCAAACCCCTGACTTCCTGATGGTGGATGATATAATTCGAATATTGCAACTAGCTGCCTGTTTAGAGAAGAGGATTTCTGCACACATTAATTTCCTCTCCTGAAGAGATAAAGATCCCTTATTGACTATATCTTCTGGTTTTGGCTTTCAGGCTGGTTTGGTTTCCATTGTGGGAAAGTGATTCCAGTGTATAGTTTACGTATTTGGCTGTAAAGCACTGAAGTGGTCACCAGGGTAGGGGTGGGGAAACAAGGGAAAAGACATTTTTTCAACTAGCCAAATTCCAGTGGAAATGCAACCTCTGAAAATTAGCTACATGTAACACAATGTGAGCTCAGAAAGGAGGACAAGTTGGGGTTCTTCTTTTACAAGTTCCGCTTTCACACCCAATACTCTGGGAGTAGGCGCCATTAAAAAGGGAACAGTGTTCTATAAGGAAAAGTGAAGATGAAGAAAAGCTTATTTTTCCAATACCACAGTTGCTGCAATCATGGTCAACTTTCTCAGCCCTCATTCCCCTCAGGACAGCTATATAAACCAAAATGCAGTAGCTATAGACACGTATTCTCACCTAGTAATAATGTGTTGCCTGATGCCATCTTATGTAAATGGTTATTACGCATCCAAATGTAGTAATGCAGCTGCATTGCCACACGTTGAGAACCTCCAACAAAACTTTTAAGTTCATAAAATACACTTGCATGCTCCTTAATTGCTACAGCAGAGAGCATTTCACTGTCCAAACACAGTGGAAGGATGATCACTGCACAGCCCTTGTGGAAATAAGATTCTGTCGTAAAGAATAGCTGTCCTTAAAGCTGATTTTTTTCTTGAAGTACGATTTTTTTTGAATACTTTGATGGTTTGCGTGAGCCTACAGCCACACAGATATGTATGTAAACTCTTCTCAGAAAAATACTTTTATCATCTAAAGGAATAAAGTGCTTGAGGCAGAAGACAGGAATCTCTGGGAAATACACTACTGTGATGAATACATTTGTCAACCGAGTGCCACAGTGATGAATTTCAGGAAAGATGAAAAGGTTTTTCATGACAGCAAGAAATTTGTAACTCAAAGAAGAGAAAATGAAGCAAACAGTTTGCATTTATCTTTGCATCTTAATAGACAACTTTATTCCTGTTTTCATGATGTTGTCTTCATTCTCATGCTGAAGGATTTCCATTCGTATAAAATATTAAAAAGAAATGGAGTCGTACAGGTACGAGTTAGTACTGTTCTCAGTCGCAGCAGTTAGAGAACCTAATATATGGATATTTTAGTCTGAGATTTTTCATTAGTACTGATTTTGGAGCTGCTTTGGACCTGACAGTTGACATGCACAGAGAGAATGCATTGAAATACCTACAACTTTATTGTTAATTAGGATTTGATAACTTGCTCCCCTGCCCTCCCCTAGAACATATGCCACAACAAATGAAATCAGAAAGGCGTTTCAGCTCTTTGATAGTTGGGTCTGCCACTACAGCGCTGGAATCAGTGTTTTTTGTTTTTTCTTTAGTAGGTGCAAAGATTGAACCCTGAGCTCCAGCAAGCTGCATATGGTGTGTTTTCTGCTCAGAATCTGTACTGCTGAAATGCTCTCCTTCCTTACCTGCCACAGCCTGAGAGTTTCTTGTAGGGCATGCTGAATAACCCGTACTTTCATTTTCTAAATAGCAAAGTGTGATACTTTCCTTGGAAAAGTGTAGAGAATAACCTCCAGATCAGCCAGCACTGGGATGAAGGTAATTAAAGCTCTTTTACTGAAGACATTAACACCAAATATTCCCTAAAGTACTGTAGAGTACTACATTGCCATGAGGTGAATTTGCTAAATTTAAATTTACATACACTGAAATAGCATAATTTAACAGAAATACTGGAAAAGTTCCATGTAACAAATTTGGCAATGGTTCTGCACAGGCGACTGGTCTGTGCAACACAGTGTTGATTTAGGGAAAGGCTTTGCGTTTGCCCGCATGCCCATTAGTAAGCGAACCGGAACACGAGCAGGTATCGAAAGCGCTGCACGCACTGTGTAGTTTTGTTTCTAAGCTGCACGTTTTCCAATTCTATAAAGTAATCTGAAATTTACTTACTATGTTTCTGAGGACTATGTCCTGCGGTCATACTGTGGAATTGTGTTACCATCACAGTTGGTTTTAAGTTGAACACCCTCCAAAGTATGTATCATGGGCAAGAATTGCTGTTAGACCTGCCATGGATCCAAGGGTGAGTAGCATCCTCCCTGCACTACAGCTCAGACACACACACCCACACATTACTAAATGTTATATAAATACGTGTATTTCCTTACTGCTGTCATTTAGAGCAGGCATTTGGCCATATGTGGAAGTTTTCTTTTTCCAGGTGTTACTACTATTTGCATTACTGTTCCAGCTAAGATTTCCTGCTGTTCATTTCTTTCACAGCTTTCTATAAGCATCAAAGCAACACACCTTCAGCTGCAAAGAGGCTGTTCTGGTAGAAAAAATACAGTTTCTGTCCCAGAGATCGTGCCCTGCAAGCCTAAGGCAGGTGGCGGCGGTGCAGGATGCAGGGACGAGGCAGCGGCGGTGGCTGTGTCAGCTCCCGGGTAACCTGACCTGTGTCTGGCACTGGCAGGAGTGATGACGGGCTGAGGCCAGGGCTGGATCAGTTTTCGGTGGACTCCCTGCCACGGGCAGGGCTGCACGACTGCCGACACCTGTGGCAAAGTGGCAGGAGTGTGGGGGCAGAGGAGGCTTCTGAGGGTCCCTGCTGCTGGGGGTTTGTATGGAAGAGGTTGCGGCTACAGCACTGCCCAGTGAAAGGTCAGAGCTGCTGACCACCCAGGTGGATTTCAGGTGTCTGAGACATTTTTGTTGGGGGCAACCAGTGAAGTCGAGGTGAATGACTCTGGCTATGCTTTTAACTCTTCCAGAAAGTATGTCCATCAGAGCATCACAGGCAAAAAAGGACCCTGAATCCACAGATCTCTGGCAGCTTTTTGGAGAGAAAAGGAAGACAGGTTGCTGCAGCCTGCATTGCACCTTCCCCAGCCGCCCAGAACCTCCAGTGCCAGCCTTGCACTGCATCTGGTGAGAGCAATGGATCAGCTCTACTGCATGATCGTATCTGGTGTTAGAGATTATTAATAGTTTCACTTGTGGAGACTGGCTAGAATTGTGCTTCTCCTTGTGCCAAACAAATACAAATAAAATGTAGCCCAAAAGTTAGTGTCTGATACCTTTGCTTCTCCCCCATGGAAAAATCCATCACAAATTCCTTCACCTCACATCTGGTACAGACATTTACATCTTTGGGGCTGAGGACACTGCACCACTGCCCTCCCACCATGGGAACCCAGCAATGCCCTCTGCACTGACGTGACCAGATCCTGCATAGAACAGGCTGTGACTGCTTAGCCCATTGTTCACAGGTACGTATCATGACTCACAATGCAAAACAGAAGTACTGTGCAAGGCAAAGTGATTTTGGCTGGGAATCAAATATTCGTCCACCTGAGATCAGTGTTTGTTTTCTTTTAGCAGGCTTTTGGACAGGCCTGCATGAGGTCAAGCAGTGTGAGGACACCCTGGAGGGGAGGGAAGAAGAAAGCTGGCACTTAAATTATGGTAGTAAAAAACTGCATATCTCAACATAAGATATAGATCTGTGTGTATGTATTGGCAGGTCTGCATGTGCTGAGCTGCAGATTTTAACCCATTGTAATAATTCTTGTGATTTCTCTTGGACCATCAGCAGTGCTGAGCTGGAACCGTCTCCTGATAGCCGATTTTCCAACTCTGTCAAAACACTTTAGCTGCGTAATAAATAATGCATATGGGCATTCTCTGATCAACCATAAACCCAAGAGGAGATACACATAATCTGAAACTTTTACTGGTTCATGAGAGGTTTTGATCTTCAGAGGATTTGCCAAATTAAATCAGCAGAGTGCAGGGGAAAAGTATTTCCTGATGACAACTTACTTGGCAGGCTCCAGAGCAGGACGTGACCCAAAGTGGTGTGTGTGGCACACCAGCAGGTCAGCAGCCCAGGAGCTCACCTGCCAACTCTGCGTGCCATCAGGTGCCTGCAGCTCAGGTACCTCACTGCTCACCTGGAGCTGGCAGCAAGGAATCATGGCCAGCCCCAGGCAGCACGTGCCCACCAGAGCAGCCTGGTAAGTTTTGATTAAGTTACCAGGGTCAGATTCAGTTTTCTGATACGCAAGTGTCAGATGTGCTAGGTAGATAAAGAGCCACCAAGAAAAGGCTGGGTATATTTTCTGAGCAGTATGTAAATCTTGGTTGATGATTGTATCAATCTAGTCCCTCTGAAAAGTCTAAGAAGATACGCATTCAGTATCTCATGTACCCTAAAGGTTAAGACTGCAGCAAGAACTACCTTTCTTATTTTTAAAGATCTCATGACTTCTGCCAGCCCAACTCATGATTTCTGAATGCTTGGGGCTGGCACTACCCTCATTTCAATTATCACAGTCCCTTTTCCAGCTTCTCTGAACCAGCTTAGTGCTCTTCCATGTCAAGAAACACCAGGATGGATAAAGTGACCTAACAGCATGCCCCTCACTCTTTCCTATTCATCAACAGAGGAGTTTTGCAGTGAGGCTGTGGTTTCACAGGAGCTGGTGCAAGCAGCTGGGGATGTGAGCATCCCTGGATGCACTACCAAGAACCTGCTTCTGCTACCTGGGCAGCCAGGCTGGAAAATAACATTTTTCTTCCTATTTTTTCTTTTTTATTTTTCCTGAATGATCTTTAACTAAGGCCTGTCCACTGAGCCAGCTCATTGCACAGTCACAGAAATAATCCTACCAGGCACGGTCAAGGACATCATCGGGCTGGGAAAGACGGGTGGGAGTCTGGGACTGCTTCCACTGGCTGCTGCCAAATGCACGTGTGAAAGCACATCCTGTTAGAGAGGCTGGGATGTCTCTGGGCATTCACAGCTTGACCTAGAGCCCTTTGTTCATTGTTAAATGTGATTTTTAATGACTATCGTAGATAGAAACTGTAATTTTTTTTCCTACTGAAACCACGTAAATAAGCTGTGGGATAGGTGGTCACTGTTCCCATCAAAGCAGACACTTTTGTGCAGGACACGACAGATTTCCTTGGAAATGTACAGAAAAGTGACATTAATCACCTCATCAATTCCATAAATATCTGACTCCTCATTTGTGATCTACAGCTATCCTGTTGTTGTTCAACTAATTGATTCAAAATATCAGGCTTAAGAAAACTCTGCAGAGCAAACAGGGAAATACTCACTGTCCCTTTTGTCATGTAAAGCTAGGTTTTCTTCCCTTTCTTTCAAAAGGAAAAGCAATTTTAAAAGACATGTAAATACTTATATCAGTTTAATTTAAAAATAACAGAACTATTCTATTTGTGTTCACACTGACATATTTAGTGCTGTTTTTAAATACCCTTATTAAGTCTAATCATCCTTCCCAAAATATATTTGCATTTAACTGTGTTTTACAGCACCCCACAGCTTACTCTCTATGATATATCAAAAGAAATATGTGATGCTTTCTTTGCTGTCTCCCACAGCAGTCTGAGGAAGAAAACTGAGAAAACAATTTTCTCCTCCATGTCCCAAAGACAGTTTAAGGGAACCTGTGGTATTTTCTGTGATTATATTTAATATTGACACTCAGTGTTCTAATCCCCTTTGGGTTAAGAAAAAAACACAAACCCTTTAATTTGAAAACATAATATTCAAATAATTTAATTGCATGGTCAAGGTATGGGAAGGGGTAAATTAACTTGGGATGGCAAAAGACGCAGGACTATGTAAAAAACTGGCTCTCCATTACTACTATATCTCTCTTCATTTGTAGCACATGACAAATCTAGAATCCTTTAGCCACTAGGCCCTGACACTTCAGGACAGATCCCTGAAATTCTTGGGTAAGTGAATGTCAGGGACCGGGTGTTGGAGACCTTTCTCCAGAAAGATGTCACAGCTGCCCTCCAGAATGAGAACCTGGGTTCCTTTCTACCTGCGGAAGCATAAGTCAGCACTGGATTAGCTTCTGTCCTTGTAAACTGTCAGTAGGTTGTCATCGTCCCCACCTGGGCAGGGGAGCTGGCACAGGTTGTGCACAGCTGCAGGTACACATAGTGTAACACGAGCAAAAACATAATTTCCATAATTTCACTATTCCTTATTGCATAATACACACACTTTTTTTATGATGTTAAATCTGCATAGCCCATATAGAAGTATAAATGTAAATATAAATATAATATTAATATGTTTTAAAATTTTGTTATGTTTATCTAACAACTGAAATGGCTTCCAAAAAAAAAAGGTACAAGTCAGGTTTGTCAACCCTCTTCAGCATCTTTGCACTAGACTTCCAGTGCAAAATTATCCTGGAGGAGTACACCCACTTTCTGGCACATCCAGAGTAAAAAAAAGAAAAAGAAGGAAGTGTGGAATCCTGATGATTTTATGTTGCAGTGCAAGACTGGCTGGAGTAAGAGCTGTAAGGTAGCTCAGACATCCTTGAAACTTGAGCAATATCCAAGTACAGTTGGAGCTCTCAGCAAGTGTTCCCGTTGTCAGAAATTTTTTGGCTGTTCTAGTCTATATCCTCAGCTCAGGTACAAGCAAGTGCATGATGTTGTACCCTGCTTGCTGGTTTTGCCCTGCTGGCTGTGCAGTTGCATTTCAGCATCTGCTTCAAAAAGGAAAGGAAAAATCTCTGAGCAATCTTCTGCTAACAGAAACACGTAGTTTAAAGCTGTTAGAGTGCTGCTACACCTTATTTTCTAGATCACAAAGCGAGTGACTACATTTTGCATGCAAGCAACAGAAAACACTGAAGTTCAGTTTCTAGGGAAAGAGCAAACCTATTAGATGATCAAGGGAAGCTATAACAGAGAACTGATCAAGATAAATCTAAAAGAACAATGTAAATCCATTAAGCTGGTAATTGCCTATGTGTGATAAATTTCTTTTAGCTACTATGCTTTTCTTGCAGTAATACTGACACAGCACTATAAAATTTAGGGCTCTTTTTTCTGTCTGCTCCATCCCAGTGGGATCTCCAGCTAAAGTACTGCTCCAAGGAATACAGCACATAATCAGTCCCTTTGAAACTGCTTCAGTAATGCTGAATCCATATAAGTGCAGATGCCAATTATGCTAATGAAACTGCAATGGGCCCGTGGTTCTTGCCATCGTCTAACAGTACTGTAAAACTACTGTCACACTCAGCAACTAAATTTTTGTAGCGTACAACCACATAGAATACTGAAATCTGCTGCATGGTGGAGGTGATGCCACACGTTCCCCAAACCTAATCCTGCTAAGAACACAAAGAAAGCAACAGGTAACTGTAGAAAAACTGGGACTTTTTTGTTGTTGTTGTTCACTTTTCTACTTGTCCTGTATTCAGATCTCCAGAAGATGCAAGGCTAATGCAAATAATACTTACACTGCTCTCCTTTCTTGCTCCCTGTTTCCCTCCAAGGCGATACTCCATCCTGAGGAGCAGGCACTGGGAAACATAGCGGCTAACAAAAGTTCACGATGCCCCTGAGAAAAACCAAGACACATCCTTAACATCTTGTCTCCATTTCCTCTTTTGGGCTGATTAGATCTCTCCCAGAAATACTCGCTCATGCCATGGCAGGGCATTTCTTTCGGCTCAGGCAGGACCAGTCACGTGTGGTTTCTCTTTTCCTCTCTCGCATTCTCTCATACAGCCCTACTGTGGCAAGGATAACTCATCTTCCCAGGCAACAAGCGGGGGGTTCAAAGTCTGTATGTTGAAATGTCTACATCTCCTCCCCTTTGTCTTTACAGCCTGGCAACGTTATAATCATCTCAGCAGTACAGCACAGGCCAAGGTACCAATCAGCCTGCGTGAACAACTGTTAAGGCTACTGTAAAAGCCCGCTGAGGACACTTTTAGGGTGTGGTGGGAGTAGTTAATACAGATCATGAGAAGACACAGGCAGGAATGTGGATTCATCAGGAGTAATAGCTTTCACACCTGATTAGTCAGGATAAAGAAAATGGTAATGCAAGGTTGACCAGTGTACATTATTGGGCTATTACTTCTTGCATCAGTGGAAAGTCCTGCCTTACTATTTTTTTTCCACATTAAATCCTATCAGCACACCTATGGTTTCAGGACTGCTGAAGGCACTTCATCCCTTCTTCATGCACACTTATTACAAATACTACAGTCTCAGGAAAACAGCTTTGAAATCACTGTTGCTGCAAGTGCATCTGCCTTCAATTCTGTCATCACTTTCTGGACCATGACAATTGCAGTCCATAACATTGTTGTAAAAGCAGGAAAATCTTTTGCTTAGTTTATAAAACAATAATTTGCTGTCATGTGTTCCCATCCTCTCATCTGCCTTCAAAGGGACATCTCACTAATGACACTAATTCCGTGATAGGTGAGGGATGCTTGGAATTACTGTTGTAGTTAATGGCTAGCAGCTTTTCTGGGGATAGACTTCATTCCTTGGCATGCCTGCAAATCCATGCTAATGTTGCTCCCTAACTTCCCAGGGCACTGGTTGAAGAGCAAAGGCAGCCTGTGGAAGGGAGGTCTTCGGCTCACAGGAGCCACCTGCTCCGTCTCTGCTCCACAGGCTGCAGTGGAATTCATGAAGCAGTTCCTAAACCCTTGCCATTTGCAGCCTGTCATTTGAAAACATAGCTTCACAGGTCCCAAAATTAGGTAGAAATACTAATATTGTCATGTTTCCTGACACTTACTGTGTCTTTTCTTGAGTCAGAGCTCAGAGGTGTTCTCTGATGCTTGATCTTTAGGCTGCTCAGATGTCCCAAACACAAAGTAATTTCCAAAATTAAGTCTCCTGACACTGTCATTGCCACATAGTGCTGACAATGTTCAGATAACTAATATTTAATTTTCTCCAAGAAAAATTATGAAAATATTAAACAGTTATTATTTGCTTAACTGGTTTTATATTATTATTTATTTCTTACACACAGCTCTATTTTAACTTAATTAGATTTGCCTTCTTCTCAGTACTCTAGAAGACGAGGAGCAAGGACATGACGCCCCAGAATAGCAAGGCACACCCTTCTCTCTGCATTTCACTGTTGGCTTCAGCGTCCCATCCTCAGCCCTGAGCTGGCATTAGGTATTATAAGAACAGATGCTGCAGCCTAGGCTTGAGGAGCAGGCTGAGCAGCAACAGCTAAGAAGTGTTACATTGCTCCTGTGTTTCTGAGGATCATTTGGTTCCTGTCTACGCTCTGAACTGCTCATTAGAAGCATTCAGATACACACACACTGTGGGATAAAATGCCCTCAGAAAAACCTCATAGTCACACCGGGACTTGCAAAGATACACATAAAGAAGGCAGAAATATACAGATGGGCACATGGAAAACTCGACAGTTGTATGAAATTTGCCCATACCTTATGCTTCTTGAAACTTGAGTATCGATTTCATCATTCCTTCCTTGCTACTCACTGCTGCCACCAGGTGTTACCACAATTTTGGTTTTTTCTGAAATAATAATGCCCCTTGAAATAGAAACGTGTTCTGCCGTGGGTGAGAAGGACCTGGAATTTGGCAAGGCAGTACCCAAGAGAAAAGATGTGAAATAAGCAAGCCATTCCTTGGCAGACTAGACATTGCTGAAAACAGTACAACAAACTTCAGAAGAGCCCCTTATAAGTAAAACTTCAAATTCTGGATTGAGGATTCACACTATTTATTACCAGTAGAGTTTATGGATGTGTGTTAGGAAGTGCCAGGCTAGTGCTAGTAAGTGCAAATGCGTACACTGACAGTCTCTCTCTCTCTCCCCCATGCCTTCCTCTTGCACTTGGATCTCTTGTCACGCTTTTTGAGGATGAAAAATGCATTAATAATGAACAAAAGTGGAATGCACTCAGGACAGTACTTCCTTCCTAATTCCCATGATCTGGTAGTGTGCCTGGTCCCTTGGGAATGAAAGGCAGTCTTCCAGTTTGGGCTTAGTAAGCGTAATTGTGGATATTTTTACTGTCAGTACAAATGACTAATTAAATAATTATTAATATTTGCTGTGTCTCCATCACACAAAATGTGGGTAAGGTTTACCCATGTCATTACACACTGCTAAAAATGAGTGTGGCTCAGACCTAATAGGACAGCAAATTTCTACAAGCTAAACTTCTCCCAGTGTGGCTTGGTTCTCTGCTAAATTTATTTCATCTTAAATAACTGGTTAAGGATGACATTTAAGTGACAATCTGTTGATAGCTAATCACAAGCTTACAGCGTATCATTTCAATGGAATGTCTCGATATGCAAGTTAAGGTTAGTGTAACAATTTTCTGGTTTATGGTCTTGTTGAGGGAAACAGGGAGCATATGCAAGGCTTAGCTGTTCTCTCTTCCCTCTGTCTGGCAAGGTCTGAAAGCACATGCCTAGGTATAGATGCAGTGTTACCAGTTCTCACATTGGTTAATGTGTTACCAGCACATACTCCCGGGCCAAGGAATGATTTCAGAATATCAGTTCACATTTAAAACATAAATTCAAGTTTAATTTCCAGCTTTTTTTTGACTGAGAGATTGTGGATGGTTAATCCTAGCTTCAAGACAAGAATGGTACTGAAGATGTGTATGAAGATGGACATTGTAGC
Organism: Gymnorhina tibicen; assembly: GCA_013399875.1. Classification (NCBI taxonomy): domain Eukaryota; kingdom Metazoa; phylum Chordata; class Aves; order Passeriformes; family Artamidae; genus Gymnorhina; species Gymnorhina tibicen. Next base: position 255,207 of record VXAZ01002926.1, on the reverse strand, counting down.
CACTCATATTTCTGAGAGACTGTTTATGCATATGAAAGTTTGTCTTAAGTCAGTGGTCCTCTGCACAGGCGTCCTTGCAGCTGAACCCGTGTTTGTCACACCTTGCTGGATCAGCGTGGTGGGGAAGGATAGGGAGCTAGCGCTCAGTCAGGAGAGGAAATGGGAAAGACACTGATACGAAGGTCTGATCTTACTTTGGACAAATTGTAGCCTATTTAGGATTGACTTCTGCTTTTGCACGTCATTTAATTCCAGTGCCTGTAAGGAGCTTTTTGAGGAAACAGAACCAGGGTTTTCATGGTGGTGCAGGGCAAGGGCATGTGAGAAAACAGGTGTAGCTTGAAAGAGGAGGTGCTCTGACTGGATATAAACATCATGAGGCAAACTGAGCATGGGAAAGCATTGCCCAGAGACGTTGTACAGTCTCTTGGAGATTTTAAAAAACCTGACTGTTCAAAGCCCAGAGGACTCTGGTCTACACTCATAGTGGACCCTGCCTTGTGAGGAGGTTGGACAGGAGCCCTCCAGAGGTCCCTTTCCACTTGGATTACCTCATAAACCAGTAGATGTAATCTTTTTGGGCTTCAGCAAAGCTTTTGAAATTGTCTCTCACAGTACCCTTCTGGACAAAATGTCCAGCACACAGCTGGACAACAGTGTTATGCAATGGGTGAGCAACTGGCTCATGGGTCGGGCACGAAGAGTTATAGAGAATGGGGTGACATCAGGCTGGTGTCCTGTCACTAGTGGGGTTCCCACTAGTTCCATCCTCCACCCACTTCCCTTCAACATCTTCATTAATGACTTGGACACAGGACCCAAAGTTTGCCGATGACACTAAACTGGGAGAAGCTGCAGACTGCCTCGAAGGCAGAGAGGCCCTGCAGAGAGACCTTGACAAATTAGAGAGGTGGGAAATCACCAGCCAGATGAAGTTCAGCCAGGGAAAGGCTGGATTCTGCATCTGGCACGGGGCAGTCCTGATTGTGTGTATAGACCAGGGAACAAGAGGCTGGAGAGAAGCACTGTGGAAAGAGACCTGGGGGGTCGATGGCAAGTTGAATATGAGTCAGCAGTGCCCTGGCAGCCAGGAGGGCCAACCCTGTCCTGGGGGGCATCAGGCACAGCGTCGCCAGCCGGGCGAGGGAGGGGATCTTCCCGCTCTGCTCTGCACTGGGGTGGCCTCACCTCAAGTGCTGGGGATAGTTTTGGGTGACACAATATAAAAAAGATATTAAACTATTACAGAGAGTCCAAAGGAGGACCATGAGGATGGTGAATCATACAATCGTGGAATATGCAGATTTGGAAGGGACCCATTAGGATCATTGAGTGGGGAGGCCTTATGAGGTCACTTGGTCCTTTTGGCCTGGAGAAGAGGAGACTGAGGAGAGACCTCATTGTGGTCTTCAACATCCTCACAAGGGGAAGAGGAGCGGCAGACATTGATCTCTTCACTCTTGTGACCAGTGTCAGGACTTGAGGAAATGGCATGAAGCAGAGTCAGGGTAGGTTTAGGCTGGATATCAGGGAAAGGTTCTTCACCCAGAGGGTGACTGGACACTGGAACAGGCTCCCCAGGGAAATGGTCACAGCACCAAGCCTGTCTGAGTTCAAGAAGCATTTAGACAACACTCTCAGGCACGTGGTGTAATTCTTGGGGTGTCCTGTGCAGGGCCAGGAGTTGGACTCAATGATGCTGATGGGTCTCTTCCAACACAGCATATTCTATGATTCTGTGATTCTGTGGTGCTGTGATGCTATGGACCTAAGTGACAGCAAGGGCAGACTCCAGCAGTGTTGAAAAGTAACTGTCATGCACTAAACATTAAACACTGTATTTTAATCAGCAAGACAGATTGAAGTAGTTAATCTGTGTTTTCAAGGATCAGTTTTCAAAGAAACATTAAAAAATGTGGGACTCCCATTTATTCTCTGGGGCAGGAACACCTTTACGGATGGGAGAAGAGAACAGAAGGAACTCTGAACTGATTTGGTATCAGTGTAATTTTGGTGTAGGCATCACCTCTGTGATCACCCTCTGTCCCACTGAGGTATTTTCGAAAATACAGAAAGTACAGGGTCCTTTTGTAATAGGACCTAGGTCCCTCAGATGGAATGAAATTCATTATCTTGAGCTTTCCATTGCCAACCCTCCTCCACATGGCACATGTGCCCCAGTTTTGGGCCTGATGGGAGAACCTAACAGTCTGTCTCAGACTGTCCTTGATATTATGAAATTAATATTCCATTTTCTTTTATCTTTTCTTCTGTTCCCACCTCACCGTGAAGTGCTTTGTTACAACATACTTTCCTTTTGTTTACTGCCCAACTACTGGCCCATAATAAAGCAAGAAGAGAAGGGTGTGTAAATACCAGGAGTGTCCTGTCATTAAAAAAAATGAGATTGTATTGGAATTCACTTTCTAGACCAGAGATGGTAAACCACTACTTCTAAGTGATGGAGCCATGACATTTTCTGCTTGAGGGACAAGACAGAGAAGACTTAGGTCCTCAGTTCTTGCTATTGTCTCTGACCCCTGGCTAAGGGCATGTCATTACAATGATGCTATGATGACACCTATTCTTTTTTGTTTGGCAGAGGATTCTGACTTCAAAAATTTACTTCAAAGATGATGTGGATGTTCTGAGTGCTCTATAATCTTGAAACAAACAGCGTTGCCTTGTTTGAGCTGTCACTACAGCATTTGACATGAAACAGAAAAGAAAAAGAAAGGTGTGTATTTTGGAGAATGTGAAGGGATTTGAATCAGTTTAAAAGGATAATGTTTCTTTAACATGGTAATCTATATGAGACTTTCCTACCATGTACAAAAGGATTCACATCAGCCACCTCTAGGGCAAGTCTAAAAAATATTGCAAATGATTTAGGCAGTCATTAAATATGACCTTTGTTCTTGGCAGCAGCACAAGGAAAGCAAGAAACAATTAAGTAAGTGACTGTTGAAAGCACTACTGACCAATTTCAACACTGAGTTTGTTTTCTGCTGTGAGATGTTTTTGCCTCTTGTAGTTTCATTTTCCCATGTTGGAAGAAAGACAAAGATGTCATTTCAGTGTCTACAAATCTAGTTATGTTGATTAGCAGTATACATTTAGAATTGGCATTGGTTATTTTCATGCATAGTGCAGCACCCAGCATTACTGTTTATATTTTTATGTTTCTGGGTTATGATTTTTTCAGTAATTCTCTGGAATTGCCAAGTAAATAAAGTGTATAGCTGAATTCTGGAAAAAAAAAAGCAGTACTGGGCCAAATGCTCCATTGAGGCATAAGAAATTATTAAGAAAAGTCTTTTGGTGCTTTGCCCTTTCATCTCACTGAGCAGAACCAAAACAGTCTAATTGCTCAAAGAATGGCATTGGACATTTGCCCTGACCACTGACAGGTGCTAAGGAGGCTTTCCAAAATGCCTAAGTATTTAGCTACCAAGCTCCTCTTGATTCCCATGAAATTAGGCAGCTCAGCACTTGGAAATATCCCACTAGGTTCCAGATTCTTTAATATTTCTAAGAAGTTGCATAAAGATTCTGAATCTTTTAACATAAGAACCCAAATGCATTTTATTTTTAGACATCTACTGAAAAAACCTTCTGCTTTTCTCTTACACTAAATGCTTGCAGTAAGATGCAATACAGAAAAACCAACCTAAGGGATTCTATGATTGATTCTATGAGAATACACATAGGAAACCTCTTTTAAGTGAGTATATTACAGGCTAGTTTACCTTAAATATCTTATTTCTCATCTCAGCTTTTTTGAATGAGATAAAATTTTTTTGACATTAGAAGAATTATAAATTTGAATAGGTTTTGAATCTTCAGATCTATTTCAGCAGATCTTCACTGGAATATTACCCTTGGAGGATGATGGCACTATCTGCCCTGACAAAAGGAGAGAAAACAAAAATTTACAGTCATCAGAAGCCTCAGGAATTCAAGTATTGAAGTAACAGCATATTCTTTCTGTGCAAATAGTGAAAACTGGACAGCACAGGGTAGGTTCCACTACAAAGTGAACCAAAAAAGAGGTGTTTTGCATATAATCACTTCTGTTTCATCATTTACATTGTTTACATATCACAAGAATTGCCATCAACTAATTGACATGCACCATTTCTAATTAAAATATCTCACAAATTTAACAGACAAGTCAAACTTACTCTTGAGTGGTGGGAGAACAGGCTGAGGAAAGGATGGATCTGGTGGATGAGAGCAATATATAACCCTCTGTTATCAGACACTGTGCTTTATTAGCACAGGTTAAAAGAATTGGAATTATCTTGTCAAGCAAGGAGAAGAATTAGAGGGGGAATGTGATGCCTCTTGAAATGTGTAAGTGGTTGGAAAAGTGGAATGAAGTACGATTTATCAGAATATTCCCTGTGGAGACCTAAAGGGCTTCAAATGCAACAAGGAAGAGTTGGGTTATATGTTAGGAGAAAAAAAGTTTAACTGTAAAGGCTGATTGGAGACAGGACTAGGAGGCCTGGAGGGGCTGTGCATTTATCACCACAAAGTGGCCTCAATAACATCTGCTGGATGTGGGAAAGGCCTGGCTGGCTCTGCCACAAGGCAAAAGGATGAACTAGATGAGCTCTCAGACTCCTTTCCAGCCCTCATTGCTGTGAGTCTGAGACTCATCATACTGGAAAGCTTTTCTATAGTTATACTGTCCAGCAGCAGTAGTTCCCCTATCAAAACCACATTATTCATGGGACACATGAGCACGTGGGAATAGAGTTTTCTGAGGAGTGGAACACTGCATCCATCATTTTATTATCATTTGTTTCTTAGTTATAAAACAGTGGTGTGGTCTAGCTCAAGAAATTTGGGAGTTATCAAGAGCCCTGTTACTAGGAACCATCTGTTTTATTTCAGTGTTTCAAAGGTTAGAGGCTAGATGCCCAGCAGTAGTTTCATTTCTGTAGCCTACAGGGTCACTGAGAGGTTTGCTTATGCCAAAAAAAAAAAAAGAAAAATTTTATTACATTAAGAGAGTTTTTTTTTACAGATCTTTAAATAATGTATGAACTTTCTTCTATTATTTCGTAATGTGTACCCTTAAATAACATGCTGTTATGCTAGTCACATCATGAAATTAAACCGATTGGAAACAAATTAAGTAGCAGCTATAGTTTAATTGTCCATGTAAGTAAAATACAAATGGTAAGCAAATAACTTTAATAGTAATAAAAAGGTCTAATACTGACATTGCATCATAATGAAGCTAATTTTTAGCACAGATAATGATTAGCTTAAAGAAGAAGCAGTTTAACCTTGACAGTAAATACAGCTTTCAAGCCATGCAGAGGAGAAAGGAGCGTGAAGTTATATTCCCAGATACCTATGTTCTTGTAGAAAATGGTTCCTTATGTGCAAGGGAGTGTTTCCCCGGCATTAAACCATGAATATAGACCAGTGTCATGCAAAAGGGAATGCCTACATATAAACATACTGATCTGGTGCTTTCTTTGGTCTCTCAGATACAGCAAAACGAGAACCTCAGATGAAATCTCGGCCTAGGAAGAGCTGCTCTACATATTGCTGATCCCTGAACTCCAAGAACAAGCTACTTTATCTGAATTCTCATCTTCATGTGTTTTCCTTGAAGAGAAGTACTCTGCCACTCTTAATGGGAGTTCAATTTCCTATGCCTCCACCTACATGAATGTTTGCCAGTTTAAATAAGAAAACTGCTGCATTTCCATATAATTGAGAACAAAGATCTCTCATCTTCCTTCCTACAGAGCACTTTAAATGCCACATCCCAGCCTGTAATTTACTGACAGAAAGAAAGGCTACTACCATAGTTTATCAGCCTTCCCCCTGTCCCTGGAGGAGGCTGAGGATGCAGTGCAGCCGCCTGAGTGGTCCCTTGCTGTCACTGCATGCAATCCTTGTAGAGAACAGGCACTCAGGTGGTGCTCAGACATCCGTGCACAAAGAGCACTCAATGTTCCCAAAAACTTGCCAGCTCCATACTCTCCTGCCTGCAGATACCTTCTTGGGTTGTCCTCCCCAAGAGGCCTGGCCCTCTACTTCCATTCTGTCCCTTGTTATGAACTGTACTTGGATAATGGCTGCCTCTCCCTCCTCCTACCTACCCAGGCAGCTGGAGTCATTATATCCTGTCTTTCTGCATTTTTTTGTTTCTGCACCTCATCAACTCTCTTTTCTGTAAATGACTGCTCTTTGCAGATAGGATTTCCCTCAGCATGCTGAAAGAGCTGCCAGCCTTGTGGAACACACCAGCTTGGAACATAAAAACATCTGATAAAATGCATTATGAAGTCCATTAAACTCCCATCGTGGGTTGTCCTTTATCATTAACAAAAATGTTACTGCATCTCTTGTTTATCATCACACCCTCCTCTTGAAAGCCCTGTCTGAAAGCATTTAATGGTTTTACATCTCATCTCTCGGATTTTTTTAACTTATTCACCAGATCCTCATTTTTGTTATGCATTGTAGCACACGAAAAAGGTCCCCACCACAATTTCCCAAAAAATGAGTGTAAGAATCAAAGTTAGATGTCAAAGTGCATTCACTAATAGCTATTTAAGGGAGTAAGCAGGGTTTATTCAGCTACTAACCAGCATTTTCTGATTCTTGGGTTAATGACAAGTCTATCAGGTTCTGTTGCTCCGCAAAAGCTATAATCGGAAACAAAATCTAGATGAGACCATTTCTATTATTCTCCAATGTGTGAGTTTAATGTCCTGTACTTTGAAATTGCTCTCATTTCATTTTTGTAGGACTTTCATAGTGTAAAACATTATACTCACAGGGTAGATCAGTAATTATGTTCTTGTAGTTTGAAGAAGAATCATCACTTCTCAGAAAAAAACCCACCAAATCAAAGCTATGGTAATGAATAAGGAAGGATAATTCAAGCTATGCTTTTTGTTTCTTACTGCTCTGGCATCCGTCCTTCTACGCTTTTCTGTTCAGCTTAAGTGATTTGACTTCCTGAGCCAATTCTTTAGATAAACTAGTGCTCTAATTTTAGGTTTATCAGATGGCCCACAAGACATTTTCTCTGTGATTCTGCAGCGTCCGTTTCCATACAGTCATTACTGTGTTGGGGGTCAGAAGAAGAAAGAACGTTTAGACTCTATTTCTAATTCATTCTGTGTGTATTTGCAGGGAATTTAGATCCAAGAAAGCTCTAAATTATAAAATGCATGGCCTCACAACATGCTGCAAAGTGCTCATTATCTGAATATACTCTGACTGCTTTTGCAAACAGATGCTCCAAATACTGTTCTTAATTAAACATCAAGGGTTGGATTCAAACATTGGTCCATGCCAGCAGAAGATAGCACAAATCCTGGCACCGGGCCCCAATCCGACAAAAGGATGGTTGTGAATGCCTCAAACATTGCAGGCTTCCCTCTCTTGTGGGCAGACTTGCCAGACATCAAGATATGATGCAAAGAGTCTGGATTTTGGGGTGTTTATCAGGTGTCGGGGTTGGGAGTGCAGTCCAGATGGCTGCTTGACAGCAGACTTGTGTACGGATTGGGCATGATGCTCTCCACTCAGGCTGGAGAGAGCTGCTTTGTCATATCGTCAACAACCATCACTACAGATTCCTTGAATCTTTTGAGGAAGATACAGGAGTCAAAGTCAAGTCAGGAGTCAAAAGAACTGAGCTGAGCTTTCACTTAAACAATACTTCTTTTTTTCTTACCAGCTTATGGAATTTTTTCTGCTTAGTAATGGATGTGCAATAATTTTTAGATAGTGATGGAGATGGTAAAAGATTTATTTTGGGAGTGTGGAGTGACTCTTAATACTCAGGGTTTTGGTGTTTAGTTTTGACAAGGAGAAGAGACAAAACACTTGGAAGAGAGGCAAAGAAAAGGAAAGTGCAGGTAGCAAAGGGATCTTTTCTTTGAGCTGATGACATTTGGGCCACGTCAGCATTGCACAGTGTCTAAAGAAGACTAACTAACACTGGAGAGCACCATGACTGTACAGCCTTCCTGGTCTGGTACCAGAGATTTCAAATATTTACAAAGACAGTATTTCAGATTTTCAAAGATTTAGCATTTACCTGCAGTGAAAGGCTGAAGAAAAGCAAAGGCATAGCACAGTCAGTTCAGCCATTGCATAATATATACCAATCTCATTGAAGGAAAGATTTTTGGGTGTTTTTTTTTTCTTTTTTGATCATTTCTTCTCATGGGTTCACAGCTCTGTTGGAATAAGATTTAACCTTGGACAGTAAGGCTAAACATGTTCCTTAAGAGGCACATAAAAAATGAGGAGAACAGAAAAGGAGCAGGAATCAAAAATTAAAATGGATGAAGAAGCAGAAATGTGCTGTGTTGCCAGCTGGGTTCCTTTTTGGTCCCCTTCTCTAATAACTGGTCAAGTTATTTCTTTGGCTTAACAGGATACCCTGGACTCAAAGTCATGGGTATCCTGAGGCAAAGGAGCTCACAGAGCTTGAAAGCTTTCCAGGCTGTCTGTTCTCCCAACCTCTGTGTCAGGCTATTAACCTCCCCAAAGGTCTATCATCTACTTTACAACACAAAAATTTTAGTCAATTGGTTAATATCCAATGGTTGTTTTTTTGTTTTTTTAAATTTAAAAGCCATAATGTTACCACCATCCCTTGATATATGAAATAGGGTTCTATTTATTTTTAACTTTGCTGTCTTTTATGCACAACTTTGCAGAGTAAACTGATTCAAACTTTTATATGATTTATAGGTCTATATACCCTCACCCACAACTGAGGCATCTCAGTCTACCATCTGTCTTTCCTCAGCACACACAGACATCATTTTTAGGGCAAAAAGACCTGGGTGCTGGTCTTCTCACTTCACCACTGTTACAGAAAAACTGCTAGAAGAAGCCAGCCTGAGACTCCAGCTGATGAGAACAACCAAAGCAAGGTTTTATGGATTCTTGGAAAATGTTTCACTTTTGTATCACTCTTTCTCTGCTGTGTGCTGCCTCTGTCATGATTGCTTTACCTCTATATCACTTAATCGTCGATCTGTTCTTTTCCTTTTTTTCACCTTTCATATTTAGTCATCCTCATTTCACAATTTGCTTTCTGTTTATCTGATTTCTTTCTAATTCAACCCCTCAGAAAAGTGGGGAAGAACACCTGTGAAACAAACATCCTAATTTTTGTCATCATTCCTGTGAACCTCATTGCTTATGCATTATATACCTTGTTCCTTACCCTGTTCATATCTGATCTACCTCTATTTCAAGCTGTATAGTACAGACACTGCCTACAACTTTTTGTTTGTACAAGGATGCCTCATGCATATTTTGTTCCTACCCAGCATTGAAATAACTTGGTAATGTTTAACATAGATGCATAGAAGCAAACTGAGCAGGGCCAGCACTGTAAGACTTTGTGAGACTCTAAAGTAAAAGCACTTGTACTCTAATCCCAGTTTTACTTTATTAGAGCCTTAGTTTCAGGCACTGGGAAAAATCTTCAGGGACTGCACGTTATCAATCTGTTTGCTTTCATGCTTAAGTGAGGTTTAAGGCTTGTGACCCTCATGAAAAAAAATGCCCCTTTTTGGTGGAGATGCTTAGCACAGCAGCAGCAATAAAACTCAGCGAATTGGAATGCACACTCAGGTATTCCTGTAAAACTTGAACCTCTCTTGTCTCCTTGAATGGGAATGGTCACAAAAAGCTTGCAGGCAGTCTTCCTGAAGAAGTTATCTCTGCCTTTTCCTCAACGGCTCTGTTGTGTAGAAATCCCTGAAGACAGTGAAAGGCACAGCGTTTCCCCTGAATCTCCGCTGGCATTTTTAAGCATTGTCCCAGGCTTTTTACCAAGCCCATCTCTTCTACTTTATGCCACTTCTCTGCAGTATAAGAGAACTAGAGGGCTTCTTTGGGGAAGGAAAGCAGAGTACAATTATTGTCTTACAGTGTCCTCTCAATATCCTTCTCTGGGTGCAGTTGAATACTTGGCAACCTAGTGGGGTTTCACCCTGGGTGTGTATCCAGCAGTCTTCTATTTGCTCCTGATCAACAAATCATAACCTTGAGTAAGGAATGGAAGCGACCCATGCTTGGAAGGATTTTGGCAGCAAAGACACAAACACGTGTAGAGCTGGCAGAGGCTTTGGAGGTGAGAGCTCCAGGAGAGGCTGGGGGCAGTGCTGTCAGTGCATGGTACTGCTGCAAGTGGGCTTGGACCCCCAGACTGAAAGGGCCTCTGGGGTCTGAAAGAGTCCAGCAGCCAGTGTCACGTCCTCACCAAGGTGCAAATGCTGAGGAAAGCAATATGAAGAGGGGGAAAAAAGCATGAGCACACAAATTTGTGAAAACTCCAACATATGATTATGCAAAATGCAAGGTGTGGCTGGATGTATGTGCTTTCTCATCAAGATGACTTTCACATGATTACAAGAAGCCAACAAGAGATAAATCTGTTGTCATGCAATCAATTTGTCATGTTTTCCTGTTTTGGTTTTGTGTGTGTGTGTGTCTACCTGCAGGAAAATCAAGTGAGGAAAAGGGAGCATATAAAAAATTATCTAGCAAAACTGACTGTATGCCCTCTAACAAAATTTCCCTTTAACATTAAAAAAAGAGAGAACTTAGTGTTTGCATGCAGCTTATTTCTACCACAGCCAGGTAAGAAATCCCATTCCTGCCAAGCATTACAAGACTATTCCAGTCACAAAACTCTTTTATATGTCCAGATTCATGGTGTCTTCTCAGGAATAAATTGCATTCTCAGTGGGTCAATAAAGAGTTTTCAACATGCCAGAATCATGAGTCCACTCAGTGAACAAGCAAAACAAAGATATTCAGTGCAAGCTGCTTTGAAAGGTCAACAATATAATGGTGAGTTTTAAAACTGTGAGGGGTTGTTTTACACACCTCTACAAAAATAAATCTGTTGGTTGTTGCTTTGTCAGTTACCTGTGACTGTACTTTTCTCTTTCCCCACAACTGGTGTGTGTGTCTGGCAGAATGCAACTAATTGCCTTCTTGAGTATAAAGAAGGTATTTAACTTTATTTTTTTCTCTTTCTACGCAGAAGTGAAGGAAAATATTTATTTTATCAGTTTGGAGTTACGAGAACAAACAACATGACTGGCAAAAAGTTTTTAAAGAATTGTGATTTTTTGTGCATCTAAGAGGTAAAGCAATCACAGCATCCGAGCATAGAGGAAGTGATCTAGGAACTTTGGAAGGACTCGGCCCTTTTGATTCAGCCTTGCAGTGCTTGTCCATAAATGTTGAAAGCCTGCTAAACAGACTCCTGTTTATCTGCAAAAATACATTACACAAGTGAGTGTGACAGTATCGAGACAGTATTGAAGTGTTAAGCAGTATTTTCTGCAAGGCTTTTTGTAATAGAAAAGTAAAATGTGATTCATTTAGTGTGCCTCTTTCCCCAAATATATATGGTGCCATTCAGTTGATTTTTTACAGTATAACATACAGAAGACCAAATCCCAGTGAGGTAGTTTCAGGAATTTATTACTTATGGCAACATCCATGGTATATTGTGGCAATTAGCAGTGTGCAAGAATAGAATCCTCTCTCCTTCAGAGCACCATGGTCATGACAATGCATCAACTATATGAGAACATTACACATTTTTATAGGCACAATTAAAAGGATTGAGTGAGTTTGCTGAATATATTCTCCATATGGGGCAATGCTTAATAGTAATCATTATATAATGAATGTAGCATGCAAGTCATCTTGTGTGACGATTAGTCAGAAATAATGCTTCCACTCTTTAAAGTGAGATTGTTATCTGTTGCTATAAAAGCAAGCAAGACTATACTTGATGTGAACTGTGTGCTTCTAGCATCGTCGAATCTTTGTACATAAAACATCTGAGAGACGAACTGTGAGGAACTGAAATGGAGGTAAAGCAGACAGTTTCACAACCTGATGGCAACAGCAATGAAGGTATGAGATAACTCATTTTGGGAGAGCCACTAGCAAAATTGTTTCTCCAATTGCTTCTCCAAGAAGCAAGAAGCCTTGATTTTATCTGTACCCTAAAGGAGGCCAGTGTCAGCCTGATTACTTTGTCCCCTGCCTAAACAGATCTCTGTAAGGTATACAACAAGTTCTTCTATCAGGAATTTGCTAGACTCAGATATGCTTGACCTTCTGACTGTTCACCACACATAGGTGCTGCCCTGCCAACCTCTGATCTCAGCTTATGCTTTACTTGGAGTAATCCCTGCGGGGCAGTTGTCAGAAGCTGGAACCTACCTCCTGCTGAGGTTGTGGTGAGCTCCCTCCCCCATCTCTCTCCCTGTACCTGGAGACCCCACACCTCTCCTCCCACCTGGACTGTGGTCCCTCCCATTTCCCAATTCTCTAATTCCAGAGAAATGGTTATTTGTGGGAAAAGGCATGTACTTCAAGGGTTATTCCTCTCTCTTGTGAGGGGAGCCAGGTGATATCAACCACAGCAGGGCACTTATTCTGACTGCTCACGCCTGCCTCTTTGCTTCTTGTTTTGAGGGCCTTCTGCTGAGCTTCTAAGGAAGTACCTCACAATGAACTTGGTTCTTTCTAGGACTAAATGTCTTTCCCAACACTGGTATCTGTTATTTTGATGCTGTGTCTCTGATTCTCGAGTACAAATGCAGAGGTCTCTGGGTCCAGGATCTGGCTGCCTTATCCCCTTCCTCTCTTACCCCCTTCAGTCAGTCCTGATCCATGGTGTTCAAGTACCTTCTCGTCTCAAAGGCTTTATCTAACATTAGTTATTTCTTAGTTTCACAACTTTTCAGCCAGTACTGATGGTTTTTCATCCAGCCTGTTTTCCTGTCACCTCCACATATTTTTGGGACTGTTTCCCCAACCACAGTAGTCCAAACACAGATATCTAGGATACTGAGTGGCACCTACATCACTATAACCAAGACCTTTCTTGTCCTTGATGTAAGGCCGTCCCTTAAACAGATCAGTGAGTGCTTCCAGGCCACTTTACTTTGCTGCCATTTTATTCCTTGGTGTCTCTACTCTTAGAAATCCCTACCATCACCTCTGTTACTCTATCGGCAGGCTAGACAGACAACGTCACATCTTCTCTGCTGTATTTCCTCCTGCCGCTTCTGTAACGCCACTTATGTCTCCACACGTTTTTCTTTGGGAAGGCCAACTGCAATACCACTCTCTAGAGCTCTTCCTTGCAAGCAGCAGTGTATTATTCAACTACAATGGCCTCTGATAAGTCAATGTTTCAGTAAATCAACAGTTCAACAGTTTCAAGAAAGCAAATCGAGTTCCACCATGCCAAGTTCATTTTATGCAGGATCCCTTTTCTGCAGATTGCCACATCTCTCACCCTGTCAGTATAGTGAGTCCAAAGATGCCACATTGTGCCTGTCTGCTCTTCCCACCCTTGTCAATCTATTAAAAGTCAATCAGAAAGTCTCCCAAGTTCTTCTTCCTGTCTGGCTTTCAACTAGTGCCTTACAATTTTTGACATCTGGTTGCTGGCAGGTGTTCATACCCCACTGTTGGCGGTGGGTGTTGGTGGTAAAAGTGCCGCAACCTTCCCGAAAGCATCTCCGCAAGAAGCCGCTTTGGCAGGGCTGCTGCGCACACAGCTGGTGAGAGCAATGCACCTTCCCCGAGCGTGTCACGTAGGATCCGGCACTCCCGGAGTCGCCGATCCCCACTGGGGACGAACAGGGGAGGCCATGGAGGCACTCATGCAAGCCCCCGCTGCCACTGGAGCAGCGGGCACACACACGCACCCAAGCTGACGATAAAAGAGTCCGGGAAGGGTCTCTGTATGGGGTTCCATGGGAGGGTTTATTGCAGCCACCCACATGAAGAGTTCCAGGGATGAAGACGAGGAACAATGGCGAGTAGAGAGTTTTGTATGGGGGCGGAAAGAGCATCAGGGCCAATGGTCTGAGGGCACAGGGGTGGTACAGAGGCAGGACTAGGGTAAGGAAGACAATAAGGATACCATGAGGGAGGGACTAAGGAACGAGGGCCAAAGGGAGAGCAGGGAACGGAGAACATTCTAGGGTACAGACATATAAGGGATAAAGGGGCCGGGAGGCCAACGGATCAATCAGGGGAATAGAACTGGGGTACATTAACATAAAGGTACAATGCATCCTAGGAGAAGCCTTTCCTTGTCGCTGTAACCTGGGGAGGATTTCTATCCCTAGGGATGGTCCCTCTAATGGACCCTTCCAGTCCTTTGTTCTATGGGCTTCACAACAACAGGCCCATCGGCCCCCACACCCCACTGCTTTCCCTAGCCAAAGTCCCACATTCACATCCTTTTTACTTTTTCCCAACTCCTGGTTATTTGCTGCTTGAAGGTGACACTGGAGTCAGATGGCCACCTTTCAAGGATTCAGATCTCTAGTGCAGTCCCTTCCGGTCCTCCTGCTGGTGTTAATAAACTGCTAAAGGAAGAGTCCCCTTTAAAGATAGAACTGAATTAAAAACATGCTTTCATGGAAGTGTGCCACAAACAAGACTAAATTCTCTGTCGCATGACAACGGGACACTAACATTTGTTCGCTAAATACACAGGGAATCAAATAAATGCAGAAAACAGCCATGAAGAGCTAGTCTTTGAAAAGGCACTGTCTGTCAGTCAGGAAATCCCTCTGCAGCACATTGCTGGTGCCTATGCAAGTAGTTCAGGGAAGCATTTTTGTATGGTTTGCATTACTGCCAAAAGTCAGAAACAAGACACTGAGCCAGCTGGATCTCTGCCTGATCACCTTATAGTATTTTAATTTTCTGTGTTCTAAGGCTGTATTTACAAGTGTTAAATACTTCCAGGAAGTTCTTGGATGTGCTGAGAAAGCAAAGATGAAATTTCAAAGGTGTGTTTCATTTAAAAGCTTGAACAACAGAGCTGTATCAATAGCAACAAAAGGGGAAGGACTAGAGAAGATTTTTAAAAGAAAAACCTGTTAATTTTTGGTCATTGTAAGGTGGACGGTCATCTGGGGTCATTAACTAGAAGCAGCTTCTCTAGTTTTCACTTTGTTTTCTGATCTTGAGATCTGAAAATTTTGAGAGTTGCTGCTAGTTAAAAGCCTGAGCTGATACCAAAATAACCCCCAGGAATTACACTGGGAATTTACAGACTTTGCAACTGCCCCTTGCTTGTTTATATTCCTGAGACAAATTCAGGCAGAAGTATTAGAAACCTGTTTACTGAACAAGCAAATCTCTGGAGTTGAGCACATCCTGAGTGCAAAGGAGCACTTTGTTCATCGTTTACCGACTGAGGCCCGACAGTGCTGAGACATCCCTTTGTTGGGAGGATCAGAAGAGGCAGTTTGTAAGTCCCTGACAGCCCAGCTTGCACAGCTTTGCCAGCTTAATTAACACATTTCTTCCTCTGGGGAGGAAGGAGCTTCTGACTGATGGAATGAGCCCCACACTGTTTGTAAAGTCACCCAAGTGCCACCAGCTCAGAGACTTTACCAGAGGGCTAGCTAGAAGCACAGGCTGCAGCTTTCCCTTTTTTCCCCAGCGAGTACCTAGGAGTGGAAAGCAAATCTGTTTCCTGACAAAGAATGACTCATGCAGGCTGCTTGGCTTTCCCTTGCTAGGTCGGTGATAGGGCATTTGGCTGTGTCTTCCAGGGTACCTTTTGCATACAAAATACCTGATAGACATCTGTGATGTGGCTTTGCTCTTGCACAGATGTGTTGGAGAGCAAACACAGCAGGCTCAGGTGACTCATCGGGTGTTGCTGGAGCTAACTAAAAGAAGCAAGCTGGACAGATATGTTCAGGTCTCAAGTTCATGTCTAAGTTTGACTGAGGCATAGCAGCTCAGGAGGGAAACTGGATCTCAACATTCCCAAACCTTGACCAGAGCGGTGACATGTGCCTGAGCTGTGCCCGAGCTCCTAGCAGAGGGCAGAGCAGCAGTGCCTGCTGGCCAGAGAGCCTGGCCAGCCCCTTCTGCCCCACTGGTTCACGTCAGCTCTCCTGCCGAGAGCCCCGCATTGCTGGGAAGGGAGCAAGCAACAAGTCTGGGGCTGCCCCACAAACTGGAGAAAGGACTGCTGATGCTGCTTTCCTCAGCGCTGGTACATGGCTCTGCTGTCAAATGTGGCTCTTGAATGAAAGTAATTTTAAAGAATTTGGGTCAGTTTGTTTTTCTGCACAGAGGATGCAAGTGCTGAGTGCTTTACCTAGAGGTAATACAAACAATCCCTGTATCTCTCTGTGAGACAACTTGTTCTGAACAAACTTGCTTTATCACTTCAGTGTGCTCGAGGCTGTTGTTTTGTTTTTAATTGTTCTTATTTCAGCAGCACCTCAAAGACCTCACCAAAACCAGGGCATCATCTTCCTAGCAATACAGAATGTAAAACAGTGCCCTCCCCAAACAGGTGGTGATCTCAGTATGTCTTGGAGGCTAAAGGGAGGATGCAATGGAGCAAAGGTGTGATGTGGCAAGGCTCTTCCTCACAGGCATCCACCAGCATAATGGCCAAGTGGAGACTGAAGGCCACGTTTCCTGGCACTGTGGCATGCACCCACTTTTCCAGTCACCCCAGTCATCACATCTGCACGTTTGGATTAATGTGGAATTTGTCCTCTTGCCCATGGCAAACCTGTGTGTCTGGGCAGGCTGCCCGAGTACTTCTTTTCTAAACGCATCGCATCAGGCCCTCTCACTGTCAGGATATCACCTCACAAACACTCATATAAGAGCTAGTCCAGCACAACCATCAAAGGGGAGCAACTTAAAGCCAGGTCTGACTCCATAATTCTCCCCAGATAAACAAGCCCTGATTTATGACCCTTAAAAATCTCAGGCTTGAGTGAATAAAACTAAACAGATGACAGCTATATGTTCAGAAAAATTTGGGATAACTCTGCAGTGAAAATTCCCTTCTAAAAAAAGAGTGGGAGAAAAGAGGAAATGTGTGGTGCAGACAACAGCTATCACTAGCAACATCTCTGCCAACCTCTTCCGCAAAATTTCAACCTCAAAGGGAAGAAGTGACAGACGCTCAGAAAATACTCCTTGTATTGTGATTTTTAAAGGAAGTGCTCAAAACATAGGGCAGTGTGAGGTACAGCGTGATAGGATACCCAAGGTTACATTAGGAAATTAAATACTTTAAAACGAGGAACCACCATGTGAACTAGCAATCGCATCTCAATCAGGATGATGTTATTTATCTACCACCAGAAGCACACATGGTTGTTAGAAGACAAAGTAAAAAATGAAAACCCTCCAGCATGAGTTTACTAATCATAATTAGGCATAATCAGATTGGAAGATACTTTGTCAATTATTGTTGTTTTGTTGTGTTATATTTTTTGGAAAGGGCCAATCTACTAAAAGGGAAAGATTTTGCAGAGAGAGATTTACATAAATAAATTTCCTATGCAACTTTGCTGAAAGAAAACATTCATACCAGGAAATGCTTTAGACATTTCAAAATGAAAACATTTGCATGTGAAATTAACCTAAGCTTTGTGATGATTTCTCCTGTTGCAAACTGTAAGGATCTTTGTTTTGCACTCTGCTTTGTTGCATAACGCATTCTATAAACTGCTTATTGATAGAACTTTTTTGACTGTGTGGTGCAGTGAAGTATGAAACTATATCAAGAATGGAGGTCAAGATAGTGCTGGGCATCAGAGGCCCACCGAAAGAATTACACAGGCTTAGAAACACAGACAGGTTACAGACTGCATGGGCTGAGAGCAATCCAAGCAGAGCAGTAGCGAAAGAAACATCATAGAATTTCTCCTGGAAAGGGGCCAAAGGAGCCTCAAGGGCAGGTGAATTGACAGGGCTTAGGGGGAGAGTGGCAGCAGGGGAGCACAGTACGATACAGAGCTATTGCTAAGGAAATGGCTGATCCAAGAAAAGATGTGCTATAGGGAAATGTCAGCATGAATATTTCATATGTTGACCCTTTTTGCAGTTTTAACATCTTAAAAGACAGTGACTGTAATTGACTTTAGACTCCGGTAGAGAATGTAATTCCTGTCCCAGGAGATTGACGTATATTACCCCAAAAATGCAGCTCCAGGCTATGTTCTGCAAGGTGACATGCACTGCTACATGTATTCACTGAAGGAGCATCATCATTATCTTCCCGAACCTTAATTTCCCATGGAATATCACCCCTGTGCTTTTTTCTTTCTAGCTAATGTTGCAGTTTCATACATAAGGGCACTTCCGGAACAGAAAGGTATAATAAGACTCACTGGATGCAGGTTGAAACCAGACGAGTTCAGACTACAAATTAGCTGAGGCATTTTTGCTTATCAGTGAAGGTAAGCAAACATTAACGAGGTCTGTAGTGGATTTTCCACAACTGGAAAGCTTAACATTATAATTGGTTGTTTTTCTAGCACCGAACACTGCTAATGATTTTTGCACAGGAATTAAGAGAGGGGCATTCTTTGGTCTGTGTTATGTGTGGGACCAGACTAGTCCCTTCTGGCCTAAGTTGTTGATTACTCTAAAGCAAACTCTCCTGCCCTCAATAAGAAGATATTTGCGAACTGAAAGCTAAATACAAATGCCTCAGGTTCTAGCAAAACCCTTTCACTGTGAAAGCTATTTCCCTGGCTCTAGTCTGTATAAAACAGGCATCCTGTGTACAGTATATGCATTGGAGCCCTTTAAATTATATACCCTCTGGTAGCAGGTGCAGCATCTGATGGACACATCTATTGTGGGAGTGAAAACAACACATGATGTGAAAAGGCTTATGAACGGACCCCACATTTTCCATGTTTTGACATCACAGTCCCTGCTGTCCTTATCCATGAAATCTTTCAAGCAGAGCTCCCGTCTGCCTGCACTCCAGGCTCCACGGAGGTGCCAGGACCTTGCATTTTTGGAGTGCAGGACTGGAGCTCTTGCTGCTCTCTGGGCTATCTGAGCTGTCTCACTGTTGGAGAAGCCTTTCAGAGAGAACAGTGAGGAACTGTTTCCAAGACCGTCCTTCTGCTCCGTAGCGACAGGGTTTCACTGCCAGACGTATTCCTTGTGCCACCCCTATAGCACACAAGGAGTGCAGACAGGAACTAGCTGGCTGACTGACCCCATGGACACGCAGGCACCACAGGAGCCAAAGAACTTTCATCAATCACGCCATTTGTCCAAGCAATCCAAGTCATGTAATTCATAAGCCGGAGGCTCGGAAACCGAGCTGTGCATGCACTGAGAGCACAGAGCTCTCTTTGAAGGGGCTGGGCAAAGAGCACCTTCTAGGTGACCTCGCAGAGCGGGGTTTGCCAGGCAGTCTCTGCCATGAAGACATGCCTTGTTGACCACGAGCGAGGTTATGTGCTTTTCTGACCCACGCAGCCACCCTGGGAGCTGTGAGTGCAGCACAGGTGCAGTGCACTAAAGGACCCGGACCCTACTCCTGGTGCTGAAAGTTAGGTACTTACTGAAGTGCTTTGCTGATCAAAGCCTTTGCATAAGAGACTTCTTCACCAAACAGTACAATGCCATTGTCTCACGGGGCACTTCATACCAACCCGTACATCCAGTTTCTCTCTGGGAGATGTAATGGGCAAGTCAATATGTATTAAGTAGAAGATGGAAGAATAAACCCCAAAGTTGGCCTTTACTTCGCTTTAGTTTCATCAAAACATCTTTGTTGTCATCAAAGGGAACTTGTTTGTTCCAAGTCAATTTAAACATTAGTATAGGCTAAAATGCAGGATAAACCAAAACAAGGAAAACATTTTACTAATCTATAAACTAGACAGAACAAGCTGCCAGCTGGAAATAATGCTAAATGGTCCCTTTAAGCTACTGTGTGGAATGTGGGTTTGATCAATTTAGTCCAAGCTACATTAGTATCATAAAAGCTGAGAGTAGTGTTTTCTGCCAAGGGTTTCCTTTGAGGGATATTCTTCTCAGAGCACAGTATCACAGAAACAATTAAGGATCATAACAGTTTTTGCCCATACCAAGCAACTGATGAGTCAACACTGATCAAGACATACTTTCATAATTATTTTTTTAAACTGCACTTCCAAGTTCACAGTATAGTCACCAAGATGACAGAAGCAGTAAAGACTAGTGAAAATTATTTTACCGTGACCCTGCGAACTATTTTTGACAAGCAAATACTTTTCAGGAAGCTGATAGGAAAAAAACTGGTGTTCTCATTAATAGTCTGTGCACTTACTCAGGTGGAAGACAAGGTGGGTATGTTATGAGTCTTTCTAGCATCATTGGCACATTCTTACTCTTCCCTCCCAGATTAATGGGCGTTAAGGTTCCCAGGTCTCAGTGATGGTTGCAAGCTCATTACAGGTGCTGCTTTGCTTGTATATCATTGCTGTCCCACAAGCCTATAATTTATTGCTTAGAAAGGATTTCTGGATATTTTCCCAGATGTAAAATCACAGAGGGTTGTATTTAGTGCTCCAGCTGACGACAACCCTACCAGCATACATTCTCTCTCTCTCTCTCACACACACACATACTTGGCTTTGAACTCTGACATTTATTTTATGCCATAAATTCCTTCAATTAACCAACACAGTGCATTAGTATAATTGTTAGTCCCAGCCTGCATTCTGTTTTGGAATAGCTAAATAGAATTGTAGTGATGTTGTTGCAGTTCATATCGTACATACAGTCTGCTAATAGGCATTTAAGGAGGTATTGGTGAAGCTCTTGCTATGGTAATGCTCTTACTTCAAGGTTATTTATATAAAAAGGTGTCTAGTCTTCGTAAGGAAAAACTCAGCATACCTCTGTGCTTCCTGTACAGTAACATGATGCAATACCTTTCCCTCTGAAGTTATTACCTTGGCTTCTCTATATACATTTTCAGCTCATTATGAAAATTCAGGCAGGTCTTAAAACAAACTGAAGAGATTAATTCAAAGGTGCCCTTGAAAATTCAGGGCCATACAATGGGAACAGAAAAAAATGGCATGATGAAAAGCAGTCCAGTTCTGGACTCATTTGTTTAAGTTAGACTTCTCTGTTCTTTAGAACAGCAAGATGATCCAATGTTAACTAAAGTTCAGGAAACCCATGGCATCACTCAGAAACATGCAGTTCAGAGAAGATTGACACTCCCATCCTGTTTCTAACTATGCAGTTCAACTTTGCAGAGAGAATTTTTTCCCTTGTGAAATATGAGGGGACACAGAAGGATCTGGGAATGCCAGCAAGCACCACTGGATCATCACAAGGTAGCACTTCCATCAATAATATTGCCTGTCAGTCAGTCCTAAATGGTTTCCTTAAAGTTATATGCCAACTCCTTGGGCCAGAGCATCCTCACAACTCGTGGATGATGGTAGGGACAAAGTGTGTACCAATCTTTTTTGTTTTTTCAACAGGGAACCAAGAAATTGTTTTTCACAGAGTGAGGGTTTGTAGAGCAGCAGAGTCCATATGTCTCCTGTCCCAACACATTGCTAGGAGAGCCTAAGAGCTCTTCAAGGACTGCCTGTCCTCACTGGATTGATGCCTGCTGCAGCAAGCACAACAGGGAAACACTTTTAATTAAATAATCACCCACTCTCAAGTCCATCGGTTATTGCTGAATCACAGCTTTCTCTGACCACTAAAATCACATTTTGTCGGAGGTTTTCAGCAGTCTTTTCTACATAATCCAGCATAATTTTGCATGGACAGGGCAGTGGACTTGCTTGTTTAGAGTGACTTACTACAGACATGGAGAATTCACACCCAGAGCGATAATTAACATACTTCCAAGATGGCATGGAAAGAGGGAGGTGGGGGTGCTGTGAGGCTTTCCATTGCTCTGGGATAAAAGCCTTTGTCACACTTTACAGTACCATGCCATTTCCACGAATTTACCCGTGGCGAATCATTTGTTTCTAGGGTGATTCATAGCCACGGCTGTTTCCCATCTTCCTGGGGGCTTTCTGCAGCATGAGGCTTCTCACCGTCTCAGCAAGACCCACGCTTGAAGGGGGCTGTCACCAGCATCCAGTCTGGGCTTCTTTTCTGGCGAGAGCTGGTGATAAGGATGGCAGGCTGAACAATGGACGCTCCTCCACAAGCAGATTAGCCTGGCCCTGCAGAACATCATGTATGTTTTAAGGGATGCTGTCAGCAACAAAACGGCAGGTCAAATCCTTGGTGGGAGCAAATTAGCCCGGCTGCATCAGCTGCACTGCGGTTGGTGGAGCAGCGCCAGCTGATAGGAGCTGAGGATGTGACCCTGTCTGTCTAGGAAAAGCAGTGCATATCTGGGCTGTGAACAGTGCTGGAGAAGGGATTACTGGACTCCAAAGAAGCATTAGCTTTTTGCTCACTTTTCACCACTTGTGCTGTTTCCCACACTGTCTGCTAGAGTGCCAACAGGGCTGGGGAGCTCTGGCCTCTGTGAATGCATTTCTGGCTTTCGTGGGATTGCAAAATAACTGCTGTAATGAGGCTTTCTCACTAAGATTAGAAAACGCTGCAAAAGGTTCTCAAGCATACTGAATTTCTATTACACGGAAGGCTGCATCCCACCCCTTCTCTCTTCAGGTGAAGGGGACGTGATACTGAGGAATAGCAGAAGCAGCAGCATTTGCCGCCTGTGCCACCTCAGCCCACTGGCACCTGCCAGGGACCCTAAAGGATGTGGATCTGCTGCAGCTCCACTGAACGGGCAGTAGAGAGAGAAGGGGACAGACCCTCCCATCCCCCTGCAAGGCACAGACACGATGTTCTCTGCGGGAACATCAAGTGCATTTTGAGGACTGACAGAAATGTCATAGCGCATCACAAGTGCTTTCATCCCCTCACCAGAAATAAAACACATGTCAGGTCACAGAAGGCTGTTTTCACTCTTATCAACAGTGCCGGCTGTTGTCTGGCTGTGAAGGACCTCCCAGCCCCTCCAAAGGCATTTTTATGCCAAGGAAACAAGCATCAACCTAAATGATTCTATAATTTTATGAAAGTGTTTTCCTCTCTCTCCTTCTCAGTGGTTTGGTTATTTTTTTGGTCGCTCAAGCCTGAAATAAAAAGTCCAGCTCACTGGAGCCTGTTGGTCCAGATACAGCTTCATTTGCTGAGGTTTTGATATCACTTAAACCAGGATTTATCTAGCTTTCATGAATTGTGGCTAAACTTTTTGAACAGTTTGTCCTTCAGGATTTCCCAGATGTCTCAGCTGACACTTTTCTGGCATATATTTCAGGGGAAGATAGATGTAAAGAAACACTGTCACTCATCTAACTAGAAATCTTTTTCATCTTTTTTCTTGCTACAGTGCTATAATAGTGTTGATAAATACTGAGAAAAATTGGCTTCAGCTCCACTTTTCTTTCTGTCTGCCAGGACATGTCCAACTTCAGTTTGCTGGGTGATCTGCAAACTTTGTTGGCAGGTGGCCTGTATAGTATTGTCCACACTTTGGGCCTGCTCTTTTCACACTCATTTTACATCCAGGATTTAGAGGGTTTCCCAGAATTTATCTTTGATTCTCTGACGCTGTGCAGGCAGCATACTAACAATCACATGTAATGGTAGGTTTTCAATTAATGCTTCTTATTCAGTGATCCAGTTGCCAAAGGCTGTTTGTTTTATTAATTCTGTGGAAAATCTGCCCTAATCATTTGCCTGAATCTATTCAGTACCTAAACTGTGAAATCAATTTTAATAGGCCTTAAGGGATGTGCATATAACCCATCGTATAACCCCGAGTGTGTTATACCCCAATTCCCAGATGAAGTAAATCATGCCCATTAGTTTGTGGCTAATATTTTGCTTGATAAAGTAGGTATCATGCATTTATGATTCAGAAAAGGAAAGTGTCTTAAGTTTCTACAGATTCAGTTTCTACAGATTCAGTTAACACACAAACTGTTGAGAGCTGAAACAGATCCATGCTTTTGGCAGATCAGCTGGAGGCATCTGTATCACACTGATGCTGGTTTCTATCAGCCTTCTGACTCCAGATGTGTTTGAACCTAGAGATATTTGAAGTTTTCCATCTTTCCAGGACAAGCAAAGTGGCTTCTCTGGATTTCCCCATGTATAGACATTCAGGAGACAGCTCAGGGAACTGAGTACCTGACACCTCTGAACTCACTGAAGACCCTGCAGGATTGCTTACAGATGGAGAGGCTTGTTCCATTGCATTTGGCCAAACATTCTTCTCTGAAGTATCCAAATACTTGGGCCTTTAGTTTCTGGAATTAGTGACCAACTTGCTCCACTTGCAACACTGCCCAGCACAACCAAGTGTAGGAAGTTTACACGCCAGTACTTGGACACTTTCCTGGATGCAATGGCCTTCCCAGAGAAAGGGCTACATTTCCTTTCTGCCTGCCTGAGAAGCTGAAACTGCCCTTAAAGATAACTCAGGTCAGTAGGAGGTGGTGGCAAATTAAGACTGCACATATTAGACATCTCAGCCGAGAGGGTTTAGTCAGAGGAAGGCACACACCTGTAATGTTAACTAGTTTCCTGTAATGGTAACTATTTTCCTGTTGTATCTGTAGTCTTTGTGTCTGTGGGCTCTCCTGGGTTCCACACAGGTGCTGCAGTTCCCACATGTTTCCTCCTCACACGTGGTCAGCAGCAACACATCTCTTTGTGTGACCAGGACTCTGGTCACTGCAAGAAGGCAGGCTGATGCATGTGGTTTTTCTTTTATCGGTAGCTTTTCGAGCAATCAGTCACAGTTTTCTAAAAACTGCCTCAAGTGAGAATCAGTCCTGCTATTAGTAATTTGATTTCAAGGTGAGCTCATGGTCATGGCAAGTTCCCAGCACAGTAATTACTTGGGGTGCTTAATAGCAATGAGAACTCCTGGAGAATTCGATAGAGTACTAATTATATCAGAAAGGTTTTTAATGATTACTTTCTGTATAAAGATGGAGGAACAAAATAAGGCATATATTCTGCATGTATCCTGAGTGTTGGCAAATAAATTTTCCTTGCATGAGGGGCCTCGTGGGTACTCTAACAAGAAATATCTCAGCACTCACAGGAGCTCTGGCTTACTCAGAGTCAAGAAGCAACTGCACCTCACCTCAGTTATGGCACTACCCAAATTCTGTACCTCTCTCCACCATGTACTTTTATATAAAAATATCCTCTGGAATCTGTGAAGTTTAATGCATTCTTGTGTTATAAACAGACATTATTTATAAATTATTTCACTTATGAGTTTGACACTTCATAAAGTATAAGTTCTGAAAAGATGAACACTTCCAAGAGGATCTTCTCTTTGAGGAGAAGTGTAAATAGTCATATGTTGATATTACAAAACGGAGCCTTTTCATTACAGTAGAATTACCTGGAATCCAAACACAGTAGTCCTGAATTTGCTCTATTCTTCAAAAGGATAAGGAATATATCCCTTGCACAGCAAATAATGCAAAGTCCAATTCCTAAGCCTCTTTTTATAGTTAATTGACTTCTTCCCTGGCCTGAGGATGTTTGGTGATGAGTGATAATCTAACTACTACAGATCTTCATTCCTAAATAAACCCTCCTAACTTTGGTGTACTTACTGGTTTTTGGTTTTTTCATGGCATTTGGTAAACACTAAGACTGGAGAGGTCCATGCTTGGTCTTTGGTAACCAGGCACCTCAGTCAGTATGAGGTGCCTCATCTGCACAAAAGATGAGCTCTTTCTCCTGCTGCCAAGGAAAACCGCAGCAGCTTCATTTACTTCAAGGGGAGTTGGAAATATAGAGCATCTTCTGGAACATCAGGCTGATCATATCCAATGCATATGTGTAGGCTTGGAAATTTTGGTCAGAGCACCTGACTTTTTTTTATTCATCTGCACCTGCTCTTGTGCAACTGGTGAGACTGTGCTGTAAGGGAGAGGTGGCATTGCACAAACTGACACGCATTTGTGCAAGAACAACCACGGGAGGAAACACCTGCATTCCACCACTCTCAGTGAGCCATCTTAATACCATCTGTGGGGCTTTTTGAACTGCAGATGGTCTGTGATTTTTAAGAGAGTTCCTTCTTGCCAGGACACAGTGTTTGAAACGCTGCCCATGGCAGCACTTGCTTATCCACTGATGTAGTGCAATACACTGACATGTCCCTTGGTTCCCAGAGCAATTCCACGTGCACGGACAATTCTGTCCCATAGTCTTTTAGCAAATTTATTGACGGCAGTTCTAGCACCCCTCCAAAGTGAAGCGAGTGATGTGAGCTGCATGTCAAGGCCACACGAAGCCTGTTCACCGCAAAGCAGAGAAGGCTGGCACAGTGGCACAGAGCAGACCCCGACGAGGAACCCTTTCGGGCACTGGGAAGGAAGGCCAGTAGATTTGAGACTATCCAGGTAGTTTGCTCAGGTAAAATACATTGTTTTTCTTTAGTTTAAGACAGTGTGATGTTATTCAGTGCTTAAGCACTACATCTGTTGTCTCTTTTTTTCTCACCTTTAATTATCCTCCCTAAAAACGACAGTGTTGAAGACTACTCTTTTTTGCCAATAAATAAATCTAACATCCTTTTTAATACTTTCGATACATTCTTACCCAAGAAATAAAGAAAGAAAAGTCCCAGTATCATCCTAGATGAAACGGACATGTTTAGCATGCTAGTCTGCATTATTAGCTTCAGCAGTTTTCAGAAGTGATAAAACCAAATTCCTACCAAAAAAAAAAAATACTGGCTGTCATTTCTTAGTGACTGTTTTTCTCAGATTTAGGAACTAAATTATGTTCAAACAGATGGGGCCAAATTTTGCTCTCATTTGCATCAGCCCAAATCAATTTATTTCAATGAGAGCAGTTCCTAGCACAGTTATAAGAGTCATCTCTTTTTGGAGCTCCTGGAACATCACAGCTCAATAGCAAAAAAAGCAAAGGAACGCTTTCAAACATCTTTGGTTAAACAACCAGTAAAATGAGACTATTTAGGAAGACCAGCAGTCTGTGAAGATGGGTTAATATCAAAACCCAGGGAAATACAGCAAATAATTCAGAGGGTAATGATAGTGCGCCGAAGAGCACCAGGAAAAAAGAATGAAGCCACTAAACAGAACCAGAAATATCACAGAGTGCAGACAAGGGAGACTTCTTCCTCAACTTGAATATATGTTCTAGTTTTATATAGCAAGCAGTTTCTTTTGCCTCTTTAATATGAACACAGAATTTCTACCAATGTGTGTATGTATATGTAGCTGTATAAATACATATGAGAAATTAGTACTACATCTTAAAAATGTAACTGGGGTTTTAATATAAATATTGCTTGGTGACTATGTCATGAAACAAATGCATTAATTTTATCAGTGTTTATGTGGCTGATCTTCTGAACACGACCTGCACACAGCTGAACAGATGAGTTTTCTTCATGTTCATGTTTCCTGTTGGCTGTTTCAGGCTTGGCTGTTTCTAAGGACAAGGTATCGGAGGAAAGCGAAAGCACAGGGTCAGAGGAGGAACACAATGGATTTTAGAGTCTTGGCACAGGAAAGCTGAGGAAATCTGCTTGATTGAGGATATCTACTGTTCTGGCCTGAAAAAACACACATTACATGCCCACATGTACATCACATGGCTGCAGTGCAGCCCAGCTCTGCCAGTCAGGACTCCCAGAGTGTGTAACACTGACCCACACCCTTCAGAAGGGATTTATCTAGGCATGTATGGTAAGTAGTTTCCTGGCGTGCAAACCAGAATCACTGAAAAAAAGCAGCCAGTTGCAGTGAAAATACAGGAAATGTCCCATGATATCCCTAGAAGCAGACCTGAGCCTTCCACTGTAGAAAGTTCTACACATTGCAGGATGGCCAACACCGTGGCCTGGGTACATCATATGGGAGCACCAGCATGGGGGCTCATAGGACCACATCAAGGCAGTGCTGGTGGGAACTGCCCATCCCTGCAGCACGGTGGGAAGGAGTAACATCCTGAACAGAAGAAGCCTTCTCCATTTTCAGTGGAATGAAGCTATTCTGAGAAATTATTTCTGGGGAGAATATATTTCTGTCCAGGCAATATTCCATGTGTGCTGGGTTTCACATACAATTTACATACGGCAGGTATCTTAGTTCAGTCCTGCCAGTGCTGTCAGCATCTGCCTCACCTCCAGCCAAAAAACCCTTATTCCCTACACTCACATGTCTAGTTAAAAAGGTGGCTTCCCTCGGGAACCTGCCTCACCAGCACAGCCCTGTCACTGGTGTGTCTCCCTCCACCCGGCCCAAGCTGATGATCAGATGATCCGGTCAGTGGCTGTGGGATGGGATTCAGCGGAAACAAGCTTCCCCCATTACTCTCAGTTCCCCTTTGCCAGCCACAGAGGTTTTGAGTTATTCCTGTCTATTGCACCAAAGCACAGATTATTAGCGGATGTGTCAGCCTGTAATTTGTTTCACAATGTGAACCTGCACGCCTGAGTGGTTCTGTTCCCCTTTCTTTCAACAAAGCCAGTCCATCCTTTAATTCAATTACAGCCCTTTATAGCTGGCTTCCTTGCAGATCCCCAGCAAACGATCCGCTTTGCTTTGCAGATGATAAGGATACTAGCACCCTGGATTCTTGAACTCCATTTTTATGCAAGCTACGAAGATAAGGGGGCTGCATTTTTTCAATGAACACATCCTGATCCTCTGAGGTGAAGCGCTCTTGCCCTGCTCCAGAAAGCCCCCTTTGCTTTAGAGGAAAGAAATGCTCCTCAGTCTGTGTTCAGCACTCACAAGTCCCCACAATTAAGTCATTTCCTGAAGGCCACTAAGTGAATCAGAAGCAGAGCCAAGAACTTAATACGGCTTCCTGAATCCATCCCCTGCTAACCATGAGAACAAAACCATGCTCTGTTTATGCAGAAATTAAATGTCACTGAAGTTTTACTATGGCACGGTTGCATTGCATTTGTAATTAATTTTTCTCTCAGCTCTCCTTTCCACACTTTTCATCTGGAGCATTAATTTCCCTGTTGAAGCTGCGTGTTTTCTAGAGGTCCCAATGGGAGAATTGCAGCCGCTGGCCAGATTTGGGCCCTGAGGGGCTTTGTGTGCCAGCATCCCCCTCTCCTCCAAAGGAGACATCACCTTCTCCAGTCTCTTCTGTCTTTCTCACAGATCCTGCACTGGATTTGTCTGCGGTCCTACTTCAGGAGAGAGTAGGCTAAAAAGGAAAGAGGACATCCTTCTCCTCATCTCTCTTTGAAATAAGTGTCTCCTAAGGATGGGGTCCACAGCCAAAACTAGGGGCTGCTCTTAGGCAAAGTCTTCTCTGTCACAAGGGAAGAGAGACCATCCTCCAACCCAGTGTGTTCCCTTTGCAGAATCTACTTCCTGGAGAAGGGCTAAGATTCAGGACTGGGGAGAGATTCAGTGTCCTGCAGTCCAGAAATTGAACTGGAGTGACCTCAGCTATAGTGGTCTAGACCCAAGCAACATAAGGGAGTACTGCTGAGTTGCTGTTTATGTCATTTCCACCCCCATCTCTCTAGCATATGGCCTTTTCCTCTCCTATTTGCTATCAGAACTGATACTGGCTATATCAGACTCTCAGACAGGCTTTTCCTGTCACTGTACTACTTGACTTTTCCCACCTATGGCTGCTCATCCAGTACTGTAAGATCCCTGCTTCTGAAACCACACAAGTTTGCATGCTCCCATCCAGCTGAAAATGAATCCACATCCCATCTGCTGGCATTTGTTCCACACACTGCTGTGTTGAGACTCCTTTGTCACCCATGGCACTGCTATCACCCCTTTGGGCTTGTCGTCTCTTCCAAGGGACCACAAGCCACAGCAGTACTGATCCCCAAATGCACAGTGTTGGCTGGGGGTGGGAATTTGCTCAGTCTGTGCAGCTCATGTTTTTTACATAGTCTGTCAGATTCACATCACCTTCTGCCTCGGGTCTGCTGCCAGGTCTCAGAGAACTGAAGCTCTGTGAGCTTTACCACAGCTGGGGACTTTCCTCTCAGGCTATGTTTTGATAATCTTGTTGAGGGTTTAGCCTTTGCAGAGTGCTTTGCTGTACAAACTCATCCTATTCTCCTACCAAGAGTTCAACATTTTCCCAAAATGACAATGTTGGCTCCTCGGGCCAATCACTTGTCTGTGCTTTCACCATCCTTTTGGTTTGCCACTCACAAACATATTGCTCACGTTTCATGGGCTGCCACTGCCACTCAAATGCCCATAATACAGTTTCATCTCTAGCTGCATTCTCTTAAATTAAGTGGAAGCTTTCACAATCATCAAATGCTTTAGAGAAAACAATGGTCAGAGATTAGACTAGTTTGACTTAACTATCTTTATTTTGGCACCGTTAGAGACTGAGTCACTGTTTAAACTCTCCAGCAGATCTTTATATCCCAGAGAATTTTAGCCCTGGAAGGCAGAAAGCTTTCACGCTTCCTTTCAGGGAATATTCTCACTTTCTTTTAATCCTGGTTCCCTGTATTGCTCAGCAATTACTCCAAACCCTGACTTCTGAGCTCCTGGACTGATTCCCTCCCAGTCCTAGTTATAATCAGATGCAGCCTCAAGCCTGGCCCAAGGAGAATCTCTTCATTCTGTGGGCGTAAACTCTGACCAAGTCTTGCACAGACCTCTCAGGAGTGCAGTCCCCTCACAAAGGCAAGTCCACCAAAAAACGCCTTGAAAAGCAGAGATCAACACAGTTATCAGTCTCAAGGAAGGAACATGGGACCTTTCACACAGATTAAATACAGAACAGTGAGTAGAAATTAGTAGATTCTGTACAAACAGTGATTTTCTGCACTCACAAGATGGGAGGGGGGAGTAATTTCCAAGGAGGTTATGTCAGTATTCACAATATCATCTCTATTTCAAAGAGATCTTCCTAGGTGTCAATAAATGCATTGATAAGATGAAATTCAAAGCCAAATGACAGCCCCTAATCCATAGATTCTCCCCTCCTCCCCCAAGAAAATAAAAAATAGTACACACTGTACACCAATCTGTTTCTTGGAAAACTGGCATATTGCAAAACCCAGGGTTGGCTCAGATGCTTCCATAGCAGCCAGACTCTTGCAAACTCGAGCAGTGATTGCTGAGGATAGCACCAGGCTTTTCTCCATGGCAATGCAGACCACTTCTGCTCAGCCATCTGTCTTATCCATCACCTTTTAAATTTCACTGCTGTCCTTGTCCATGCAATTCTGGCATTTCATATGCAAGCTTGCTGCATACAAATCCCCAGTGCAGGATTTCTCTGTAAAACTCCAGGTGCTCTTCAGAGATTTTATTTAAATGAAGTAATACATGTATTATCATCACAGTGAAGATTATAAGAGCTTGCTTTTTTTTGCCTTTTTTTTCCACACTGACTAAGCCAGTTCAATTTTATTTAAGGTTACTTAAGAGATAAAAAATGACAGGCTTGCTTACTGAAATGTATTCTGTTTTTCTTATAGCCACCACTCAGGCTGTTAATTCTGCTCCTGGATGCTAAGGAGTTACATAATGATGATAATTACCTTGCATTTCTATGGTATTTTCATGTCATGAGTGTGTTCTGTGAGCTGAACATGAAAATAAATGGAAATGCCACCATTCCTAGGGATTTTAGAGCCACTGTCAGTGCTAGATAGATAATAAGGAATGATAACCTATCTAAATGAAATCCTTTGGGCAGGCTTGTTTGGGATGCAGGCAGCTACAGAACTGCTATTTTCACATGAAAATTTTGGGATTTGATTAAAGCTGCTGCTCTTGAAATCATGGAATTACAAAGATTTTACTGGAAATATCTCTCTTTTGATCTGCAATTCAGAAAAGCTTGAACATAGGAAACTCAGAAACTGGAAAACGAATGGAGGCAACTCTTGCTGTATTTACTTTGAGGCAGTGTTATGATTTGAGAAGGAAGGGGAGGCTGCACCCCCTGTTTTCAGTACATGCAGTCAGCAGGCACGGTTTCTGACATGCTGACTGCAACTTGTCACAAAGACTAGATGCAGCCTATGTTAATTAATAGACGTCTGGCAATCTCTACTCGCAGGGCTTCCAGAGATCTGTATTTTCAAACAACAGATCTGACTCTGATCTTTGCTCTTTGAGTAACGAGTCATGGAACACCTGAAACCTGAAAGTGTAAAATACATGACTCCATTTCTTACAGCCTGTGGCCATGTTGTTAATAAATCTTTGCTTTTACTGATTGTTCACATTAAATTTCTCTTCTACAAAATGTATTGGAGAGTTCTTCTGGGCCCTCAAGAAGCAAAATGTTTCCTAGATCTGCCATAGCAGAGGTTTTTGCATGTCAGATTATATGGGAAAATCCATCCAAATTTATCAAAGATGTGAAGTTGTGGAGGATTCATTTACAGAATCATAGAAACTTTCAGGTTGGAAAAGACCTTTAAGATCATGGTCAAGTCCAGTTGTTAACCCAGCACTACCAAGTCCCAGCACTACCACAAACCCACATCTCTTAAGTGCCACATCTACACGTAAATGTGGTTAATGTTTAACCACATGAAACTCCCATAGGGATGCTCCCACCTAAACTAGTTCCTTTTGACCAAGTTCACTTTCTTTTTGAAGGATTTACATCGAGTCACGGTGCAGCCACTTTAGCTTAGAATGGGATTAGCGCAGGCTCAAATCAGCTTCTTCCTCCCTCCCTCTGAAGCATGGCCCTCAGTGTAACAATTCACATACAGAAATCCATGCTCTTCCACAGCTCTTCCTGCAATTTCAGTGCACCTTTTTTCCTCTCCGTTCTGGAAAAAATAGTGAGAGGACCAGGTAGCCACAAAAGGCACAGCACTTGAACACAGAAAAGTGACACCTCGCCTGCCTGCACGTCGCTCTCTGACTCAGCAGCCAGAGAAGGAGACCTTTCAGTTTGCAGTACTTATTTGTTCACGTCTGGAATGTGCTGCTTTTCATGAAGGAACGTCAGACTGCCCGGGCCTTTTGCAACCTTTACAGGTGGGCAGAGTCCAAATGCCATCAGACCCTTTAGAGCCCTCCCCAAGGGGTTTAATGCAGAGGCTGTCCCAACCTTTTACATCTGAGCCCCCTCGAGTTTATTGGCGTCACCCCTGACAAAACAGGACAAAGTCAAAGGAAGCCAGGAATTGCAGAAATGCTGGCCCATTGTGCAGAACTTGCAAATGCTAATCAGGCTTTAGAAAAATGCAGTAAGTTACGGCTGATCCAGCAAAAAGAGAGAAAAAAATGAAGACATCAAGCAATGTCTGTCTTCTCTCCAAGCTGTGTGTTTTGTTTGCTCATATGAGGGCCACTGAGCAAAATGAGTGGAGATTTTGCTTGTTTCTTTCTTTTTTACTCTTAAAGGATGACTTGGCAGCAGGGTTTGATTTGAAGAAAGAAATCCAAGTCAATACAATCTAGATGATTAATTCTATTATAAGCAATGATTACTTAAACTGGCAGGCTTAAAAATTCTGAGGGTGTCACTTTATCATTTAGAACTATCTAGTGTTGCAGTGCCTTTTCCTTTACTCTGCTTGCCACTTGAATTAAACTGGAATCCAAAATTTCAAAGCTAAAGCATTTGAAAGGAATTTTTAGGGGGAAAGGGAAGAAGAGTTGCATCTGATTTTGTTTTATTTGCAGTCCAATCAAACTCATAAAGGCCTTGCTCTGAGATTCCCATTTAAAAGGAGCTGACATCCTGAGAAAGCAAGATGTGTGAATGTTAATATTTTAAATCTGAACTTGAACCACAGCCTTCATTTGACCTTGACTCAAAACATTTAAAGCTCCTTTGCCTCAGCCCATTGCCATGCACTGCACATTTAGCCAGTATCTCTCCTGGCACAAGTTCTGGTTCCATGTCCCATTTATTTTGCCTTTCTAGAAAATTATTGTTCTTCTTCCCTATCTATAAAAAAGATCAGAAAGGAGACTTATAGTGCGTAGGAAATCAGCATTACTTCCTTTTGCATTTGCAGCCAGCTGCCAAGCACAATAAACACATCCAGTGTCAGCTCGGCTCCCTTCCCCTCCCACACCTGGCCAAAGAAAGAAGAAAAACAGCTAAAAGGAAAATATTCTGGAGTTTGTGGGAGGATGCCCGGCCGGGAGCGTGTTGTTTCCACGCTGAACAGCAGAGGGGAGCAGCAGAACGGCGTCTGTCCGGCTACGCAGGGGCTGCGCAGGGGCTGCAGGGACTGCCCCGGTATCACTGGCTCCCCAATACTGGGGAGACTCTAAATCTCCTCTTGCACTAAAATGCAGCATTAAATATGTCTCCTAAATGGATGTGAGGTGAACGAACCTCTCTGGCAACAGAGCACATATCTTCAAGAAGGGGCTATAGGTTTTTCCCACTATTAACTTTGCATTACACCCTTCATGGTCCAGACCTGCAGAGATGTCTAGTGCCTAACTCTCACTCTTTTGAGAGGTCCACAGCCCTTTGAACGTGTATCAGCTGGTATTTCCCTGGGATTAATATGTATGAGCAAATGACACAGCCAACTACATTCAATCAAATCCAAGCTGGCATATAAGAGACCCTGGAAGTAAGTTCAGATAGAGAAAAATATATAGTATTGTATATTTTGTATCGGAAATGTGGGAGCTGACCCACCAAAAGAGAGCAGAAGCCACTGGAACTGGCTCATACTGGGGTTGAGAGCCAGGCATGCAGGGTATTAGGAAGCACTCAGCCTGGGAAAAACTCATAACAAGGCCTTAAATTCATGAAACAAAGGATGAGGAAGCCTTTTAAGAAGGCTGAAGACTGCAAATATCAGCCTCCCCCTGAGTTATATGCAAAGCCTAGAAAAGAGGTTGCCTTGAAAGTCACTTCGCCTTCATATGGACCAGCACATGGATCTTTTAGCTACCTGCTGCATAGCCTTGGCATGGTACCAAGCTGTGTATGATTTGTAAGCAGACAGTCTGGAAAATGTAACAGCCTTGCACATTACCTCAGGAGCGGGGCTCGTTATAGCAAATGCAGGATTTACCATGTGATCACATCCACTGCACATTGTGGAACACCCGGATTTGCAATACAGCACATGCCTGGAAATTTGGGGAGTCATAAACACAGAGAACATGGTGCCAGCACTGTCCTGGAGTGGCACATCAAAGAAGTGGGCTCCTTCAGACACAAGTGTTGAGCAGGGGTACAGGTGTCATGTGCCTAAATAAAGCCATCCCTGCTCTGAAGTTTGTTTGGGAAACCAGCCAAAGACTCTGCAGATGTAATAGCAGATATGCATTTGTACCTAAATTGAAAAGCCTAAACTGAAAGTCCCTAAATTAATTTGCCCCTAAATTGAAAGCCTAATTTTAGGCAGAACTGAAAGAAAAGGGACCCCGGTGAATGGGTTTTCCTGGAACAACAAAGAAACTCAGGATCTCGGGGTTGTCCTTCTGAAGTTAAACCATGTTCCTGAAGGCACGGCAAATTTGGAGGTCTAGGTAACTTGTTGGATGACATGAACTGAAAAGGCTGTTTTGAGTCTCCCAGCAAGGCACAATCCATTAGCTGAATTGCTGCTAAGGATACACAAGGAGATGTGAGGGCCAAGTCACAGGCATTGGATCACATATTCCAAAATACATCTGCACACTTGAATGTGTGTGTGTATATCTGCACACATGTGTACACTGTGTATCTAGCTCAACTAGGAGCTGAGGTGATGACCAGCCTCAAAGTTTGAGAAGCCTTTGGGGTAAGAAACTGTAGAAGTTCTCATCTCTGTGGTGAGTCCATGAATTCAAATGCAGAAGTTACTTGGAGGGTCATCTTACCCAAAATAACCCTTTAGTACATCAACTCCTTCAAATATGCCATTCTGGCAACAATGGCACAACATTTTACTAAAAAAAAGTAAGGCCGATTAAAAAAAACAAACAAACAAGCGACAGACCAATTGCACTGGTCTTCATTTTCTTACCAAACTGTGAGATAATTTGTATAACTGAGGTCCCCACACCAAAATTCCAGCCTGCTTTCATTCAATCAGGACTTCCCATATTTCCCCTGCAGTCTTGCTGGCCTGGCTTCCCACACAATGACAATATTAATGTTGACTAAAAACTTCATGTGCATGATTTCAAAACACGCTTGTGAACTTTGGAAGAAACAAATGCATCTTGCGACAGTGAAGTGTCATGTCAGCAAACACTGAAAGAACCAGACCTGCTAGTAACAGTAGCTATGAAATAAGGGCAGTGCAAGCCACCTGAGCACTAAGGCTGTTGCTGTTGTTGTGGATAGGCAGAGCCAAAGCAGATTGCATCAACTAGACAAATTGAACAGAGCAAAGAAATTATGCACTGCTAATTAGTGAAATTACTAGTTCACTGCTTATTTTTGCCCATAGCAATTATCAGAATTAATTCATGTCATAAGGATAAATGCATAGGAGCTGCCAAGTGGCATGTTCAGATCTAGGAAGAGGAAAGGAAGAAGAGGAAACACTGATGGCCAAACTGGTGGGCATGTACACTGGGCAGAAAGATGTTGTTTCAAAAGCACTTACAACACAGGGAAGGATTCAGTTGTGGAAATGGTCCTAAGATATATGTCTCTGGTGACAGAGAAAGTAAGACAACACAGAATCGGATCCTGATGGGTGTCTCTCAGCCCAGGGAAAGTCAGGCACAGAACTGAAAGAGGTGTTTCAGCCTCTTGGTCCTGCAGAGGCAAAGGGAAGATGGGCTAAGTCTGCAGCACTCAAGACCTGCAAGGAGCTCATGCAGGGGTGTGAGGAGACGTCACTCGGTTCCTGAGGATGAAATCAGTTTGTCACAGCTGGATAAATCGAGCTTATTGTCACAGGGAATTCACAGACTTGTAGGGCAGGGCACAGGTACTGAGGTGCCAGCCAACACGAATGGATAAAAAGAGGATCAGGAAGCAGACATACTACGGAAAGGAAGGCAGGTAGTAAAGGCACTGAATGGTCCCAAAACTCCTTTATGAAGCTGGGCTGATGAAGGAATGCAAATGGGAGGAAAAGTCCTTCATTTCATAGGTGCCTGTTGCTGGCCACTACATCTTCCTACCACACAAGTAGATTTGCTGGAGGGTTGCTAATGCAGACAAGGGTGGCATAGCACTAGTTTTTAAATAGAAATATTGGATGTACTAGGTATTTTTCACCTGCCACTGCAATGGTGGCATTTCTAAAGTCAAAAGCATCTTACAACACTCTCATATGAGCTGTATGCAATGGTTTAAAATGAGATCCTGGAAAATAAGTATTGACATTTGATCATGGGGACATTTGGGTCATGACAAAAGACTTTTAAGGACCCTAAATAGACACAAACTCTGTTTCACAGCTTAGCTAAAAAATCCTTACGAAACCAAAGAGCTTATAGTTAACTTTATAACAACACTTAGAAATGCATGCATGTTGCTCAGCCTGCTCCCTGATCACTCCCAGCAGAGCTCCAACTCTTTCAGTGAACCAAGCAAAATCACTTGCCTTCTTCCCAGACAGAAAATAAAATCAGCCTGAAAGAGATAAAAAGCTAAAAGGAGAAAGGAAAACTGCAAGGTTTAAGGAGAGGAGAGGTTTAAGGAAGGGGAGAGGAAAAATGACTGCTGAGGTCTCACTTTCTACTATTTCTGTGTGTTAATGGCCCTATTTTGGGCTGCAATGTTACACTAGTTTCCCAGCCTTTTCCTACCTACTATAACGCTGATGGAGCCTGATGGATTTTGTCAAAAAGAGGCTCCCTGTTTTGACTTTTGCATTCAGCAGTGGTACACAGTTGTTTTTTTCCCTTAGCAAATCTTCAGAGCGGGTGCATTTTGGCATCACTCATTCCAGCAAAGAGAACATTCAATATCCATAACCACACAATAACATCAGGGTGAGGCTTAGCCAGACACAGATTTGGGAACTGATTTCAAACACAGCAATAGGTTTTCTCTCACATATAACTCTTCTATTTGTTTTTACACTTCCAATTCTCAGAAACAGCTCGGCAGAAAGTCGTACAAATAAAGCACAGTAAGCCTACGTGGAGCCCAGAACATACAGCAAAGGGGCTGAGATTTGTTAGAATGTGTAATGTAAGAAAAACATTTTCATTACTCATAGGTGGGAAGTGGCTGCTTCTCTCAGCTGGGGTGGGTGGGGGAGCTTAGTGGGGCTCTGCCTTGGGTGATACAGATGGAGCATTTCCAGCAGTTTCCCTGCTGTGAGCATGAGTTTCTCAGGAGAAGGAAGCAGCGTGAAGGACTTCAGCACAAGATGAAGAGTATGACTCAGGTCATATTCTCTGTGGGCTATCTTCATGCAAAGGCACAGCACACAACAGCCATGGATGCTTAAACGACTCAGCCAGCGGTGCGGATTTTGAAAGAAGAGCCACTGTTATGGCTCACAGCTTTTCCTCTACACCCTCGCTATAAAATGCTGCCTGTGCAGATGGCAGTGGAGCCTAAACTGATAACTTCTGTATTTCCACAGCACAATAAAGGCTGACTAGCTCAAAAAAATTCGTTAGGATAGTCTCCCACATGACCACTCTTCCAGGTTCCTCCTTTCGCAGCTGTCAGTGACGTCAGTAAGCAATCTCAGGCCAGCCCTGTGTAAGCAAGGTGCCATCACATCAGGAAATTACCAGCACCCTCCTGGCTGCCTCAATGGACTAAACCCCTGGAAATGTGCTACAGTCACTAGAAATGTCAGGCCAAGCTCAGGTATGCTATATGCAGGCAGAAATAGGGTTTGAGAGGGTGGTGTTCACTCTACATCAAGGCCGGTTTTGCCCTGGGGCCTGAAAATGTACTAAATGAAGCGTTGAATGAAGCAATGCATGATGGCACATTGAACAGATACTGTGCATGTGTCAGGGCTAAATGGAAGAGATTGACTTTTAGGGCTCTCTAGTCTTCCCTTGGTAGCTGAACCATGTGAAGTTGAACATTCAAACCAATCAAAAAAAGTCAGATCCAGTGATTAGAGGATTTTTGGAATGTAATTTCAGTCAATATTGCTCTCCACAAATTAAATCTTGCTTGTAGGATGGATGCCACCAGAGCACTGTCAAAAGGATAAGAAATGCCTGCCTTTCCTGGTCCCTTCCTAGATGGCTGTGATACTGCAGGGATACCCCAATCACAATGTGCCATGAGAGCATGAAATGCACTATATCTTGCTTTTGGGAGACAACAAACTTGACAGCCACAGAGAACACAGGAGAGCTTGGGCAACTGCATTTCAGGTAAGCACTGCAACCAAGAAGTCTCCTCATGTTGGAAAAACATTTGATAGAACCTTTTTTGTTGAATTTGTCTTCTGTACTTTAGAATTGTTTGGGGATTTTTAGTACCAAGAAACACAAGAGAGAGATCTAGCAGACTTAGGGAGAAGCACAGCCTTCTAGTTCTCTTATGAAAGTCCTTTGAATAGTTAATGGGCCTTACCACAGGTACAAAACCAACTCAGAATGGCTGTGTCTTGTGAATGCACAGGCACCTAGAGATAAATTCAGCACAGATCCACAATGAGACATATATCAAGACAGTCGTGCTTGTCTTCTGAGGCCTGTAAATTTTTCAAGACCAATTCCAGCAAGTCTTTTTTAAAAACCAAGTCAGAATTTGAAAAGATTTCTCTTCTTTTCATTGGCTTCCAAGCAAAAACTTTCATATCTTGCCTATACTGCAAGTACTTAAGAAATCCACTCCACATCTGGACAATTAAACTGCCTGGAAATGCTCCAGCTCTGAGCTTTGAAGAAAACACTTTAAATGTTGAAAGAAAACATTGATAAGCCAAAAATAGGCAGATGGGTGGATTCTATCAACGTTCATAAACCCAAGATCATGTACATATGTATTTAATTGCAGAAACAGTTTCTGTTCTGCTTTGAATTGCATTAATCTAAAACATTTCTATTGCTCCTCACATTTACACGTTGAGCTTCTGCCCTGATGTGCTTTTTTTTTCTTTTGATTAATAGGATTTCAAATTGCTGAGATAACTTTCAAGCAAGATAATTGTTGGCCTGTGCCACTACATACCATATTCTATCAGAGTATCTTTGAAAGGCCTTAATAAGTAGCACAACATTTCATTCCCCATGGGAAACGACTATGCCCCATATTCCCTTCCTGTCCCCTTTTTAAATTGCTCTTTTGGCTTCTTGGATTTGCTGGAGGGTTTGGAGCCCAGTTGCGAGTGCTTGCTGTGGTGAGAATTGAGAATGTTTTTCTACTCTCTTTAGTGTGAAATTCCAGGTACAGTATTATGTCACATTAGATCTCTGTGAAAAAATGTATCTTGGCTCCAAAAAGAAAGATTAATGGAAAAATCATTCTCAACCTGCCAGGAAAATATTTTTTCCCTTTCAGCATGAAAACAAAATGTAGAGTTAGCTGAGCGATCTAAAGATTAAAGGGAAAGTAATGTTCCAAGCTTTTCTTAACCTCCATCCCCAAATTATCTAAAATCTCTTGCAGAAAAAGGAACAAAATAAATAAAACCAACTTTGTTTATTCCTGTGTAACAAAGTCCCTTATTAGAGGTGTTTTTTGTTGATGTAAACGTTAAAGGCTTTTTTTTTTTTCTTTTACCAGCAGTGCTATTTTCAGCAATTATTCATAGCAAAAAAGATTATAAAATAACTGAATAATACAGAACAGCATCTTTGGCTCTGGAGAAGCTCTGTCCTTTATCTGTCCAGCAGCCAAAGGAAGTTTCTAGTGCTAAGTAACAGCAATGAATTGTAACACATGCAAGCCTGAATCTTTACTGTCATATGTTATTAAACCTGCTACAGTGCATTAAACTTCAGGAAAGACAAATAAATGTGGAGGAGAAAGAGGTAAAAAGAAGGACTGACATAGCAAATTGCATGTTCTTGCACACTTGGCTAGAAGGGTAGGATCGGCTGAGGGACACAAAGAACAAATTTGAATAATTCCTGCTCTTCCTGTCAAACTCTTGATGGCCCCTAGGAGAGGCATGTTGTGTGCCGTGAGTGCTGCCCTGCGAGGTGATGAGCATTGACCAGGTTGCCCCAGTTTGGCAGAGAAGAGATGTTGTGCCCTCATCCCATAGTCAAGCTCTCAGTTTAGTGGAGAGCAGCTATCCCAGGTTGGAGACAAAATTTCATTAGCTTTCCCTGGTATCTTATTCACTGGGATCCTAAGGTAGC
The DNA here is from genome assembly GCA_013399875.1 of Gymnorhina tibicen. NCBI lineage: Eukaryota > Metazoa > Chordata > Aves > Passeriformes > Artamidae > Gymnorhina > Gymnorhina tibicen. Next base: position 214,159 of record VXAZ01002926.1, on the reverse strand, counting down.
TCATTGCTTTTCTGGCCTGTCACGCCAGGCTGTCGTTTCATATTAGCAAGCAAAAATTTTCCTGGTGCCTCCAGCTATTTCTCCCCAAAGAGCTCAGTGTCCCTCATGTGCTCCAGTCCCTTCTCTCCTGCAACATCCAGAAAGGCAGGGGAGCAAATGCTCCCTGTCACTGAGCAATGCTTTGGGTACATTTCTGAGACCTTTCTGTGCCAAAGGGGCCCAGGGAGGAACGGGTAGAACAGGCACAGGGAGAGGGACAGGCATCTTTCAAAATTCTTCAGAGACAGAAAAGTGCACGGCCCCAGACTAACCTGCCACCACAAAACAAACAGGGTAGTACAGCACAAAAATCTGCTCCAGTGCTTACTGAAATCAACAGGAACCTTAACACTGCTTTGAAGGGGAATTTGATAAATGCCCAATGGGAAGCTGACCAAGGAGAAATGAAGTGTGGCAGCCAGGGGTTTTGTTTCACCAAAAATGCATTCTACAAAGCGTGGTGCGGAAGCAGAAGACAATAAGAACTCAGAAGACCGAATACACCAGTGGATTTACGAAGCAACCCTGCACCCAACTCTCCTCTTTTGAAAATGTCCGTACGCTGAGTGGCAGCAATCTGAGGGGACAAGTAGTGGTCAGAAACATGAAACATTATCCCAAACCTAGCAAAGATTCCCATCTTAGTGTGCCTTATACTCTTGACCAATCCAGCACACACACACATAAAAACCTTGGCAAAAGGCCTAGCATTTCATCTGGATAAATTACTTCCACATTTAATCAGCCAAGACTGAGCTGTATTTGTCAGAGAGTGCAAAACTTCTGGCAATTTAAGGCAGCTGCCTATGTCATTGTCTTCTCTAATGCTATTAAAACACTGCTACATTATCACTATGGAGCCTGGCGAAACATTTGTTGTGTGGAACAAGATTCAAAAGACGTGAATTTTAACTAAATTTAGACATAAGGAGGACATTTTCCAGAATGGAATGTTTTCTCCAATCGTTCAGGCTGGTTCCACAGGCCAGCTCTTACCAAGGTCTCTTCTCAGAGGCCAGGCTCCCTGGGAAGAGTTGCACAAGTAACAGACACTTGGGATATGGGAACCTTCAAGTCAAAGGTGCTGTTCTAGAGTAACCTGAAATGAAACACATCAAGTTTTGACACAGAAATTAATAGTTAAATGTGTTGTTGTTAGTCAAACAGCCTGTTTTGGTCAGCATGACAAGGTATGTTTCATTTTGGGAGTACAGGAAGTGGTAGGCTCTTCAAAACATTCTTCAGGTATAAAAGCTAAATTTTGTTTCAAAAGAACAAATGGATTTTAGGAGAAAATGCAGACACTAAACATCTAGATTTCTTTTTCTGCCAGCTTAAAAACCTGCTTCTATAAACTGACAAATTCAAAGATAATTTTCTTTGCCTTGAATCTACATTTTTGATGAAAAAATACAAAAACATCACCACGATCCACCCTTGAACAAGCTCCCCAAATACAATTTAAGTCAAAGGAATCCATCCTCAGTGCAGGAGAAAAAAAACAGACTTCTTTCTCAATTCAGTCATTTGCTTCCATTTCATTTGAACTAGTAACAGAGTACTTTAACAAATTTTCAAGCTAAATTAAACCTCAGTAATTCAGAAGTTCTACTGTGTAGTGAAGCAATGCTGTAATTGACAGATCAGTCTCAATTTAAATTAGCTCCTGGGAGGATTAACTATGTGGAGATTAAATCCTTTCATATCTGACCCAAATCCCCCCAAAATTAATATTAGTTCCTTAAGTCAGCTGGTTTAAAATGTACTTTGATCACCTGGGAGACTTTTTTCTACTTCTCACTGATAGGATTTCTGTGTTGAAAACAAACTCGTTGCTCTTCTCTTTGACCTGATCCTGAAAACATGACATGAGCCTTGAAACTCCACACAAACATAGAGATGTATGCTGCAAATCCACATGGGTACATATTCCCTATCACCTGCAAATGAATTCTTATCATCTTTCATTTTTTCTTAACTTATATGGAAGCCAAAATACAAGATTTTTGTTAAAAAAAAAAAAAAAAAAGAAAGCAGAAATTCCAGGGTGGTCTTAATCTTCTCATCTTGAATTTATATTTTTATATGTCAGGGATGGAACATGTGGGCAGAGTGGAATGTCAGACAGGCGGAGTATTAGGAACAGACAGAGTAGCATAAAGCAAGCAACGTTCACGTAACTAATTTACTGTGTGTTAAACTGGATCAAATTCCTACAAATGTGATGTTAAACACTTACGTATGGCAGTATATTTTTATGGAACAGGATTAAGAAATGATGTAAATTTCCAAGCATAGAATTTTGGCTAATCAAAAGCTTTTGGCAAGTTAGCTGCTTTCATTTTGAATGAACCCTCCACATTACCACTTTGCCTCCAGAAAAGACTGGATCTGTATCTTCATATAGATTTCTCGAAAATGGAATGGATAATTTATTTTCCTGGCTCAAAGAATTTCCCGGTACCATCATCATCCCTATTTATTTCCGTATGTTTCATTATGTACAAATCAAGTATTTTTTTAGTAGGAACAGGCCGCCTATGTGAAATACAAGCACTTAACCAAGTTTCCTTAACTTCTGACCTATTAGCAGTGAAAACCTGTCAAAAAATCCCGCAGCAGAGGAACATTTCTGTTTAAAGAGGACAAGATGTGCAGATCGGGGAGTAGCAGAGGTTACAGCAGTGTATGGCAGATTATAGCACTTTCTTCTGAAGTTATACATGGAGACTACATCATCATCCAAGTCTCTAATAGTGTATTTCAAGATAGCGAAAAAAGAAATGAGGTCTAACTGCTGCTCCTTCCTGTCTTCACATGATTCAACCCTCAGCTGCAACAGTGTGACTGGACTTAGGCCTTTTCATCTGACCAGCTGAAATTCAGGATCTTGTCTATTCAAACCAGAAGAAGAACTAGAGGTGGACTGAGACTTCATCAGAGCAACCCCTTCTATGTAAAAACATTTTCAAGACCTTATTTCTTACCCACAGGAAGCCCTGAACCACTCCATTCACAGATCTGAACATCTCTCAGTCTGCTTTTGGACTGAAAGATCCAAGTAGCCAAGTCAGGAGTGACACCTGTGGCCAGACAGAGGCCTGTAACTCATCATTTGGTGAAATTTTCCTCCTGCCCAGCTGTACAGAGCAGCATCCTTGCAGAAGTGCAAGGACAGTGCTGCCATCCTGCCCTGCTCCCAGCTGTGCCAAAGGCCACACTGTGCCACATCTCTGCGAGGCTGAGCCCAAGCACATCTCTTCCCCCTCTAGAGGTTTTCTCAGGGAAAGAGAAATTCTGGCTTTTAACAAGAGGGTTTTATATATTGTTTTTCCACCTGTCCCTCTTTTTCGTACATTTATATGCACACTCCCACTCCTATTTTTTAATTCTGGCCCAGCTTTCTCATTGATTTCAGGAATGGATTTCCCCAGGGACTTTAGGTCCTAGATCTTAAACCATTCAGTTTTAAACAAATCTCATTTTGAGAAAAACATCAGCTGGGGAGCCTACTCTGGGCCATCAGGCCCACCTGAGGTAACTAAGAAACATATTTCTCTGCTAGGGTCTTCAGAAGTACTTTTGCCCTAAGAGAAGCAAATTAAGGCAACTTTCGGTGTAATTGGCAGAACTCTTAATAACGTCCCTGTGAGGCACAGCTGAGATGGTGGGATGGACAAAGGAAGTGACTCAGAATTGGTACCATCACTCTTGTAGCAAGATGCAAATGAAACCAGTGTCTCCTTGAGGTGCCCTGATCTACTGTCACACCTCTTGGGGGCCTTGTAAAGCCCACTGCCAGCAGCAAGTACAAGGAACAGCTCAAGCTGCTCTTTGTACTGAGAAAAAAACCTGTTATAAAGGTCCCACCCAGCTATTCCATCTCTCAAGTCTGAAATACAGGAATAGAGGGCTGGTGCTGCTTTCTGGAAGCAGGCAGCACTCCTGGAAATGGCATGGGGAGCAGAATGAGGGAAGTTTCTTTGTTTTAGAGGAAGAGGAGGAGAAGGAGTAGGATAGAAAAAAGGTGGCTCTAAGAAGAACCATATGAGAGAGAAGGAAGGGATCATTTAGTTTTCTTTACCATCTAATTAAAAAAGCATGTTACAGAACATTTAGGCTATGAGTCTCCAGGACTCTATTTTGACTTCCGGGATGCACTTGAGCGTGAAGGGTGTACTCAGGCAAGAGACTCAGTGACTTAGAGCCCAACTCGCAATGTGACCTTCACCAAAATGCCTGGGCGGGTAGGACACACAGATACTTTGTCAATAAAGCCATATGGATGGGCAGAGACCATCTGAGAGGGAGCTCCTGCACTGACAACTCTTTCATATAAGCCCAGCAACTGGGAAAATGGAGGCAGGTGGATGTGCAGGGAAAAGCTTCTGCTGTGCAGCAGATGTTTTCAGCCTTCTAGGGTGGAGGCTTCTTCCGAGGGACACAGATCGATGTGGGAGTTCATAGTCCTGTTGACTAATTTTTCTACTGGGAAAATGTCAGGGTGTGTTTGCTTGCACTTTCAGCTGTCTTAATTCCCTCCTTTGATGATGATTCCTGTCCTGCAAATGTTTTTACTGTTGCTGGTTAATGAATTCAGTTCAGCCTGGCAACTTATCTGCTAAGGCAGTCTGAGCAGCAGATAGTTGATATTTACCAGGCTTGGAGTTAAAAATAATTCACACGTTACATTTGAATGTTGAATCTGAGGTAACCAGTCAACACAAGAGCATAGTCCATAAGTAAGAACAGATGCAAAATTAATCAGATACATTTTTTTCTGTTTCTTTCCCCATGACTATTCTATTTTTCTGCTAAACTCTGACTGTTCCCATCTTTTCCCTGTTGCAGGGAATAAAACCTGCATGCCAAGCTCACAAACAAAACTGCCTTCGACTGTCTTTCTGCTGATAAACACAGCAAAGCGTCCATCCACTCTTGCAGTCCCAGGAGTCGCTGTAATGACAATGTTATGTGCAACCAAAGCGGTGCCAGGAGGTGCAGACTGGAGTGTGATGGAACAGAACGTCCCCGGGCAGCTGGTGGCCAGGAAGCTGGGAGCACATACCCGAGAAATGCCTCTCAGTATCTTTGCTTTGCTTACAAGAGAAAGACTTTCGTCTGACCTACCATGGCAGTTCCTATGGCTTGTTTGATGTTTTTCTGTTTTATTAACCATCTATTCACACAGCATTACACAGCCAGGGGGAAAGCCCAGAGATTTGTATTAGCTGGGCTGGATTAAAAATTCCTTCAAGCACAGTGCTGCCCGAAGGCTCATGGCTGTGCTGTACAGGGAAAGTAGCACAGGAAAGCAACTAAAAATGGTCCCAGGGACACCTCCCCCTCCCCCAACCAAGTTCCCCAGACTGGGAGCCTCGGTCATCTGGTGTAGCTCTTCACAAGCGGCTCCAAGGACAGAGTGAGAAGTCCTTATGGGCAGCAGGGATGAACAGGGTTGATCCTGCCCTCAAGAAACTTCTGTCCCAAAAAGGCCACCAGGCTTGATACCTCTGATTTCTGCTGACTAGTGATATTGGAGAGGTTGGACTCTACAACTCAGACTCAGGCAGCTGTTGATGCTGTTCTTACGCCCACTGCTTTTCTTGCCACACTGCCTCTGTTAGGAAGGATTTAAAAGGTTTTAGGGGCAGGCTATGACTAGGCTTTATTTCTTGCCCTGTAGGGATATTGTAGAGGCAAGTGAGAGACATGCATTGTGGCAAGTTGACTATGCTTACGTCTGGTCCTATTAGCATGCTGGGAGCAGGCCTGCCATTTTGACACCAGAAGACTAGGATTTCACAGTGGAAGGGCATAAATCGGCACTAGTTACCTTGGAGACTGTAAATTAACTGCAAAATACACAATGTGCCTTGCTACCAAGGACAACCAACAGGCCACCATCCATACCACATAAATTTTGGGCAGTTGAAAGTTGGTGGATCATTGTTAGTGGCTGTGGAGACAGAGAGCTTTGTAGGCCACCCTTAATTCTGGCAGTGAGGAGCTGAGCTAGTGCCTGGGGCAGCAAACAGCAGCAGTGGTGATGAATGTCTGTAACATCCATGTGAATTGGTGTAACCAGGCACAGATTTCCTGGGAGGGGCCAGTGACCCCTTCAGCACATTGCTGCAGTGACACCACTTGTCTTGCACCCCTGTGTCACCCCACTGCCTCCTCTCTGTGACACACAGAGACGCCCTGGTCAAGTCCTGACACTGAGCAATGGGGCAAGTGACGAAAACACACTCTTACAGGCCAGCCTTTCCATCTGGAATCTGCAAGCAAATATCGAGAGCAACACCTGGTACATCTCCAAGGTGCCATGGAGAGGATGTGGTCTGGAACGCCTCAGAGCACACCCTGTGCCGTGGTCACTGCCACTCTCCTTGTGGAACAGCCCCTTCCCCTCACTCCTGCTCCTGGGAGTAGCAGAATATTTACAACACATTTGTTGTTTTGAAGCTCAGTTCCTGCTCTGCTGCACTGGTTGTTTATTGAGTATTGAATTTTTAAGAATTAACTTGAAAGTTGCGTTAATAAAAAGGAAGGATGTAAGTGACAAGATCTGTATGCTGTAATGCAGACTTTTAGAGATTTTCCCCCATAATCACAAACATCACATCTCATCTCATTTGATTTCACACCACTGCATCACTGCTTTTCTTTCTATCCTTCCAGGAACCAAGAACCTGAGAAATGTCTGTGAAAAAGACACCATGGGGCAGAAGGCTAAGAGCCTCCCTGAGGTCTTGTACAGGCTGCATCTGATGTTGCCTGTCCTGGCATCAGGCACAACTTCTGACGACAACCCTGCAAACTTGGCCAGAACTGTGAGGGCCGAGCCAAGCACCTCCTGCCATGTGCATCGCTGCTGCAGGGGTCCTCAGGGAGTGTTGCCCCCACTTAGAGTCAATCAACTGCAGGATAATTCACTTCTCTCAGTTATATGCAAAAGAGAACCTGTTTCTTCTTTTTGGGAGCATCATCTAGTTAAAACACCATCCTAGCTCAAACCAACAAAAATGCAGGGCAGCTACAGGAAGACTTCTTAGGCCTGTTGCTGTAGGCCTATCACTCATCCTGAGGGTGCAAACACTGCCATATCCTCATCCCTCACCAAAATGCAGGCTGAGAGAAAAGAGGGAGCCAGCAGGGACACAGAGGTGATATAAAAGGATGCAGCTGGGAAGGTGGTGAGAGCTGTCAGCATCAGAGCTGCCTTGCCCCCAGGTAGGACTATAGCTGTGTCTGTCACAGCAAGGACGGGGTACCTTTTTCTCTGGGGGGAACCTTGTCTCTGCCCTGCTGTACTGTCACTGCATCTGCAGCGGCCTTCAGGAAAAGAGTTGAGTTTGGTCCAAAGATGTCCTTCCACTCCCTTGTACTCAGCTCTCTGTCCTCAGCCAGGTTTCTGCAATCCAGAAGAGTGGCTTGACCTGCTCTTTGTTTGTGTCCTGCAGCCCGGACAGCCAGTGGAGGCACTAAGGATCTCAGCTGGCTGTCTTAAGGGTGCCTGCTGTCATCAGGAGAGGATAAGACGTGGTGGCTCCATAATGTCCACGGACAGTTCCAGCAAGTGCTTGAAGGAATGTTTGCCTCATTTTCTAGGACATGAATCTGAAAAACACTCACTGGATATTAAAAACAATAAACATTTGTTAGATAATAAATCCCAGACTATGCTTTCTTGATAAACTGGATGATTTTATAAGGACTCCCCCGTGACTGAAGGCAGATTCTTTCACTGTGTCGTAATTTGTTTTGAGCTTTTCTCTTTGGTACCTGGTTTTGCCTACACCCTGCTCTGTGAATGAGGAAAACACCTCCAACTGCCCTTTGTGCAATCTTAAGGGAGAAATTCGAGTAACTGGTAAAGTAATAAATCCTTCCTACAGATCATCACTCATTTTTCTTATGAATTTATTTAGGACTTTTACCACTGGTTGGAGAAGGAAAAAGCAAAAGGTAGTGCAATTTCTCTCCTTTGTTACCACAACAGACTGAAAAAAAAAAATTAAAATAAATCCCTCCCTCTATCCAGCTATTGCACTAGTCCAAGTCTATTCAGTGGGACCATGAGTCATGTCACCAACAGCTCTGCAAGTACAGAGCTCTTTCTACATCCTAACAAAAGCAACTCTGTAGCTCAGGATGACAAATTCATGAAACATCTGTGAAAGGTCAAGAAAAAACATGCCACTTTGGGACAAACAGACTTTCTTCTGAGGTCCCACATTTCAGAGAAAATCTCTGCTTATTGGCACGTGCTGCCAAAAGTTATATTAAAAATATTATATCATAAAGAAATGTTAATATAGCACAGTGCTGTTTTATTTATGTTTTTTAGCAAACTCAGAAGGACAGTTATAATACTTTAAGAAAACAGCAAGCCAGCAGCCAGGTACTAGCATTCTTCACTCTGTGCAGATCCTTCCTTTCCAGCCAAATCTGATTTTTACCCATCTCTGCTGTTCCTTTCCCTCTCTGTATAACCTGTGCAGCCAGGGGCCAAAGGCTGAATAGTTTCCATCTCTCCCTTTTCCATTCCAGAGACTGCTCCCAACAAACCAGGACAGCTACAAGGGTGCTTCCAAAGAAAATAGGCTAACTGGGTGTAGAGGTAAGGTGAGGGGTGAGAAAGATCTTTAGGCCAGGGCCTGAAACAACATAGCTGAGGCATCTGTGTGCCTACTTAGAATGGAAAATCTGCCCACTCTGGAGAGCAGAAAAAGAGATTCTGCCTCAGGGATGAGTCTGGGACAAGTCTGCAGATCAGTGTGTAGCAGTTTCCAAGCAGAAATCCCCTCCTGTGGGTTTTAACATGGAAGGGGACAATCTAGCCCAGGTTTTAAAAAAAAAATCCTCTTAAATCCCTTGGAATGCAGTTTTCCTTTCTGTTTCGTCACTTACAATCATAATTATAGGTGTTGCTACTGCTCCATCCACTGTTACCCCAGGCTAATATTTTCCATCATATCCACTCTTTCCAGTTGCTTGCAACTTTGTCAGACCTTCAGCTTTCAAGATCTAAAGTCTTCCATGCTCTTTCTCTGACTGAAGTAGATCAGGAGATACCCAGGTTCAGATGCTTTCCTTAACAAAAATTAGTGACAAAGGCAGGTTTCCCCACCAACTCTTGAGATGATTGTGAAGGTTCAGTACAGGAAGTTGAAATTTGGCGGAAAGACAACAGTGAAGTTAGAAGGCTGTGCGACAGCACCTCGTAGATAGTTATTTTTGGATCAGTTGATGTGGACTTGATGAGCAAGGCAGCAATGCCTATCCCTCCCGCATGCACAGTTGGGTTTGATCAGTTCTCAGTTACACGGTGGCTAAAGCAGAGTGTAGCTGGTGGGAGAGCAAGCTCCTGCTAAGCACATCCCACTGGCAAGCCTGATACTGTTCGGAAGGGATCGTGTGGGCTTCTTACGCCGTATGGGAGAGACAGAATGTGGCACGCACTGCACCAAAATCTCGTTTAGACCGATGTCATGCTCAGTGCTGCAGTGGTAGAGCAGCCCTGTGCTCCCAAGTCACCAGGGAGACGAGTGCCCGAACCATCTAAGCTGTGTCACTGCCACGCCCCTGTCTGTAGAACTGGGGGGGAGGCACATCGCAGTGATCCTCTCAGCTGTGCTGTGGGCACAACGTGCTGGGATTTTAGACTGCATTTATGCCAACCCAGCCCTGGTCTGCCCTGGTGCACTGCGGGGCCACAGGCCTTTCACACAGTGGGAATATTTGTGACTGGCTCCTCCACAGGCCTTTAGCATGGCTTCCCAGGCCTGGCTCCCCTTCCACAAAAAGCGTATTGCCACTGACTAGGTGCACTTTGCAGAGCAAATCATGCAGTGTTAGATATTCCTGAGCAGGGTTTCCATGCTCTTTTTCCCAAACGAACTTGGTTATTAGGGGATGATCTATTAAGGAACTCAGTACCCATATTTTCTAAACCTTGTGTCTAACATTTCTCACAGAAGTCAAGTATGGGATATACCTTTCATACCTGTTCAGTGGAAGTAAATGGAAACTCCAAGCAAGGCATAGTACAGTTTGCAAAAGAAATAGAAAGCATCAGGCATCCCTCTTCCACAGACCTGTTCTTTGAGGAGCTCTCAGCAAAGCCCCCGGAGCAGAAACAAACCATCTCTGGCTCTCAGTCCCTCCATAATACTGCCTGAATCACTTTGACCTGATAAAGGACAAAGTGTGCCAGCAAAGGTAGCACAGTTACACAACTACAGCATTTCCACCAGATTCCAGATCTGTGGCTGCCAGCATCTTCTCTGCCTCCAGCTTAAGGGATGAACCCTAGAGATGAACCCTCCTGATCTCTACTGTGTTCAAGTTGCTTTGTGCCACTGATACCTGGAGGAGGCAGCAAGGCAGAAAAAAATGCTCAGATGAAAGACATTCTTAGTGCTGCTTCTTCAACTATATTCATTTTTATAGCTTATTCATTTTCAAATTGCATATAGACAAGCACAAATAAAAATTCCCATTGTAAATGTCAAAGCTCGGGAGACCTGGGACTACATGGCTCCACTAACTTTCGAGGAAATAAAGGCTCATGAGTGCCAAAATTATTGCTGAAAACAGGATCTAAGTTGCTTAGACCTTTGAAAGGCTTAGACACAGCTTTCAGTTACATACTTGAATCACTAAAGCATATACAACAATAATGTCATAAATGTGTATAAATATCCACTTAATGAACACACATGTTTACATGTATTTCATTTAATTGAATATTATAGTAGATTTACATACTATCTGCTTTCTCTGTTTGTGGCTGGGACTGAGCTAAGACACTGATTTGAAATTTCCTTTTCTTCAGCTTTTTTTTAACCTTTTTAGGATAAATTTTCCCATTTGCTCACACCTTAAAATTACAATAACTCTTACTATATAAAAAAAAACTATGCAGTTTCAGCTATTTTCTAACATAATCCAAACACTTAAAAAAATACTCTGATAAAATGTTATTCCAAAAAATTTGTTTTCAAAAGTAGGATACTTTTTATGAGGAAGAGATCTGCTGAGAAAAGTGTGCTGTTTAGCACCCAGATAAGCAGATCAGTACTTATGAGTTTCACTGATTTCAAAGGATATGCTTGGAGTGGCAGGCTTATACAGAAAGGCTGGAACGTCCTGTCATGTGTGATTTTCTTGCCTCCCAGCACTCACTACAGTGCACTTCTGCTGTTTATTCAACATTTGCACTATATTTTATTGAAAAGAAAACCCCAAACCAAACAATAATTCATTATACTACTTTTAAAGAGACTATATTTTAAAGTTTTTGAAGCAAGAAGGTTTTTTGACCAGTACCAAAAGCACTACAATCTAGCTCAAAGACTTGGCCTTTACCTTGCAGTTATGCTACAAACAAGCAATAGGATAAAACCAAGATACGTTTGAGATGCAGGTATTTGAACAACAAAGAAAAATGTGATTATTCCAAAGAAGATTCAAATCTTTACACGTTTTAAGCCTCCACTTGAATCAATATCTAATAGGCCACATTGCTGACTTACACTAGAAATATTACACCTGCTTGTGTATTAGACAATTATCATGCCAAGAGAATATTTTGCTTTCATTTTTACTCCTGGCTCTGTCCTTGTTTCTGCAGATTGCATTGATTCAAACACCAGTGACCTTGGCTAATTTGTGCAGGACAACTAACACTCAAGCAAGAGTGTTTCAAAATCCAGCTACTGTTAACTTGCCAAAAGAAAGGACAAAGTCATAAAATGCACATTAGGGTAGAAAAAAGAAAAGGAAAAAAAAAGAAAAGAAAGAAAATGGAGGGGTGACTTCAAACCTGTGGAAGGAGAAAAGAAGACCGAGAGAAACTGAAGGTATCAAATACACTGAATGCCTAAGCAATGAACTGGTTTTTTTGAATGCTTGACAAACTTATGTGGGAATCTGGGAACCAAAGAATATAACAAACATAAAAGCTCTCTATTTGTGGCTGCTTAAAGAGTAAAAAAGGTCATGTATGCAGCAGAAGAGACCTGGTGAAATATGAAAAATATGTTGCTCTTTAGCACTATGACCAATGTATTGAAAGTACTGGTGACATAAGTATTTTCTCCCTGTTTAAGCTGCAGCAAATCAAAAAAAAAGAGAAAAAGAGATTCCCCAAATCCACTTCTATTTCTTTCAAGACTTTAATAAGAGGTAGAATTCTTCAACAGAACCATAGCCTAAGCCCACCTTCCCACCACTTTTGGAAACCTAAGTTTGAACTTTACTATCTTATTTGCTAAAATTATTCTACACACTGGTTTTGCCTTTATTACTCTGTTAGAAATTGCTAAAGAAATTCGGCTGCTTTATGAAGTATTTAAATCACTTGCATATCCTCTCCTTGACATGAGTCTTACAGATCATCTCAGTGGTGAACAGGTCAAACTCAAGTTTCAGCATGAGATGGTCCAGGGAGGAAAGGGACAACAGAAATTCTTTATGGCAAAGGACCATAATTTCAATAATGACTTGGAAGATACTCATTTCACAAACAAATCACCCTGGATGACAAATCCTTCACATAAGTACATTATAACTAGTCAAAAGCACACCCACTTTGAGAGTATAAAAATATTCTGAGACTGGTTAAGGCTACCCACATATTAACATCATCTATTACAGTTGTTTCCAAAGAAGATTTTCAAATTACACCAACAGGATCTTTTTTATGGGTAGTTGTAGTGTGCTGGAGATAGACCTTGGAGAGCAGACACTCCAGTGGAGAAGGCTTTTGTGAAGGATGACCTACTTTTACCTTTCTCTCTTCTTTTCATTTTTTTCTTAGTCATCAGAACTATTTAAGATCATCACATTACACAAGGCAAAGCAGAAAATCTGTTCATTCAGGACGCTCATATGGAAACCAAGGTCTGTGGTTTTCAGTGCACCCCCAAAGGAAAATGGAGCCCAGCATTCCCACTTTGTAAGCAATAAGAGGGCAGGGCAGAGAGTGGAGTGACTTTCCCAAAACTCCGCAACGGTTTGATGACAGATGGAAGCAGAATCCACGTCTCTTTGCAGTACTCTAATCCCTCTATCCTTGCCTGAACAAGTGGGCAAACTGTAATGCCATGGAGAGCAGCTTGCAGTAATCTCTACTCCTCATTATCCTGTTCCCTCATAATCATCCATTTAATTTGGAACCCAGAAATGGCAGCAATGGGAAGAGTAAGAACTGCCCTGCAGTTTACAGACTTCATGTTGATAGAAAGTAGGAAAGATGTGGAGACTTATCTCAAGCCTCCTTGTGTTGAGTTGCAGTATAGTCTGTGACTTTGGCAAAAACCTCAGTCTCCAATGAATTGTCATGGACTACAGCTTTATAATCTGAAGAGAAAAGTCACCAAAAGCTTTTTGACAAACCTCAAAACCACTGTCTGATCATGACTTCATAACCCTGTTGAGTACCAAACCTGGTCTGCCGCAGTGTTTAAATTTACACAGCAGTGTTTAAATAAATACGCAGGTCTGAACAGGAAGAATGGGGGAAAAACAGGACGAAAGAAACATTTGTAGAAATGAGATAGAGAGTATGAGAAACTTTACATTTTTTTTTCACACTGCACACTTGCCTCCTCACTTTGCCCTCTTTGGCAGTCCAGTTGCAATGGTTGAAGTTGTTCTTTTGGCCCAGTTGAACTGCTACTTTATTTTCTTCACAGCAAACCTGGCAATATCTGGATTTTGCAAGAGAAAAATAAACCAACAAACTGAGATTCTGTATAATCCCAGCACAGAAAAAAATACTGTACGTCTTAACTTTTTTTCATTTAAACACCTGGGCAAAGCAATTCCCAATTTGTAATTCAGCCTTATGGTAACAATTGCAGAAACAGTTACGGAAATTGAAATTATTCTTATTCTGAATCCTTTCTTATTGTTCAAAACTAACTTTGTCTCACCAAGCAGATGTAAGAACATACATCTTTTTTGAAACTAGACACAGTGCAGTTGCCTTCTCTTCCAGTGGGTTGGGATATCACTCATCAATTTAATAACAAATACAGGCCTAAAGTTCATTTTGAAGCTTTAAGCTTTATCCATGGCTTTCTCTGGAAAAACTCTCAATTTCAGTCTCACATTTTTGGGTTCCAAAGAACTGAACAAGTTGCTAAAGTGTTTGCTCAAGCTAATAAACCAGTGGGCTGGCACAATTTAAGAACAAAGTCTTGCATTTCTATGCAGTGTCTTTAAAACTCTAACTTGCTCGCAAGGACAAGAGCAGTCACGATGCAGTAACTTAGCCCAAAATAGGTATGCAAATGTTGGCAGCACTGGATCACTAAGCCACCTGCTAGAGGGTCGTTTGCATCTACTTAAACAGAACAGGCTTTACTGGGATGCAGACTGATTTCTTAAATATCTATTAGGATCTAGGCAGGACAATTTTCATCTCTTAATGGAAAAGGTCAAATTCTGCAATCCACCCACTAATGAGAATTTTGAAGAGCTAAGAACTGCAGCATTAAGAACACCTGTATTCACATAATCAAATGCGTCTCCAAAACAAATGCCAAGATCACTTTAAAGGCAGATGAGTTATCTAATGTGCTTGTACGTGGGAATGCAGCTCCCCTTTACTGGCAAGTTTAACACCCGAGCATGCAGCAGTCAATCCAGGTGAACAAGCTTTCTGCACAACTGGAATCAGAAGGGTTTATCAAAGCAAAGGTTTTTTCCTTCCTGCAAAGACAATAGACGCACCCTGAAGTGCCAAGTACGGCAGTCTCTGTAATGCAATACATCTGCCTGCCTGTGATCACCACTCCAAGATCTGAAGTCTACATGCTGCTAACAGCCCCACCACAGAAAACATTTGATGAAGTATTTTCACTACTCAGGATTCTGTCTGGCCCTGAATCTTCTCCCAGCTCTGGTTCATGCCAGTATTGCAATGAATCCATTAAAAATACTGGAGTTGCAGCAACATAAGCCTCTAGTCTCTCTGTCTTTGGTGGACTCATTTGTTAAAACAGAGGTCACTTCCCTTTGCTGGTCACTACTGAGACCAGCAGAAATCCATACATGCCACAGAAATGGAACCAATGTCATTACTGCTGAATCTTCAATCAGGAAATTACAGGTATGAATAAGACAGCTACAGCAGAGACAGACCAGGCACCAACAGATTTGTACCCCTTTATATAAAAGTCTTCCATAGAATTATCTTTGTTAAACTTCCCTGTGGGTCTTGTGATGGGCAATTCTGTGTAAATACTTCAGCAGGGCCTTTCTTTAGGATGGTGATGTCTGATGAGGCAGAAGGGGTGTGGTGGAAGGGGGAGATCCTGGACACAACCAAAGCAATCTGAGACCTTGCTTTTCATTGTTGATTGGGAACTGACCATGAGAATACTGCAACAGATTTTAGCATCAGTGTAGTAAAATTGTAACTAAACAATCAAAGTGCTAAGAAAATGTAAAGTAAATGCCAGAGTACATCAGTAAAACAAAGAGACATTTTAAAGACTGCCCATTAGGTAATTAAAGTATTGACACAGCCTTTTTACATACCAGTATGTTTTTCCTTCCGTAACAATATATTTTCTGCAGCAAATATGTATCTGTATGAAATATATTCAGCACCTAAAACCTAAAGGTGGAACATATGTCTGATAAATAGCCTGCTACAAACTTATTGTATTTCAGGATTGTTCCATTTCACTTTACAATTTGTTTTCTGTTCTTTTGAAATTGTTTTGGTAGAACTGGGATTAATTTAATACACATTTTATTAAAATTGTTTGCAGTAGGGTAAGACAAAATTATTAAGTACAGCAGACATTGAAGCACTGAGCTGCCTATAGCGTTTAGGACAAATAAAAATAAAGCATGTCAAGCTACGAATTCCACAAATTTCCTGATTTCCTGGCACCAGTCACTCTGCCTCAGATGCATGCTGGAGTGAAAGGTCTTTTATACAATTCAGTCTTTCCTTGGGCAATATGATAGGTATATCATTGAATTATTTCCATACAGCCACTGTGTTCAAACAATAAAATTCTCAGTTCTACTCATTTTGTAAATATGCTAGAGCTGTTCAAGAGTTCTCTGAGCTCATGTGATTGGAGTGCCGGCCCTCAATGGTCAAAAGAAAGGAAAATTCTCTGCTGGGATTTTTCCATCTGGTTTACATTGCAGTCCAAACTTTATGGATCAAAGAAAAAGCATTTTCTCTTTCACCGTGTTATCTAACACGAGCCAAAGTATTTTGGGGCCTGTTCGGTGGAAAAGAAAGAGAGCACTATTTTATGGAACCTATCCCTATTTTTATTAGTTTCAAGTCACTTTTTAAAGTCATAATGTGTATTAATAGACATGGGCATCAGCCATGTGAACGGCTGAGAGAGCTGAACAATGAAATCTTTGCTCCATTTTTATTTGGTTCTTAGAAAAGCTGTGACTGCCATTCCTAGAAAGATAATCACATGGCTGTAAGTTTAGAGGCAAACATAAACAAATTTCTGGCTTTTTGCATCCACAAATCAATAGCAGAGCTACCAAATTCTTTTAGCTATAAGGCTATCTAGCCTTTAAGGCTTGGGCTGAAATGCAGCAGTCTAGAAGTAGTTTAGTCATATGGAGCTTTGACGTGGAACCTTCAAAGGCAGACATGTTCTGCTTCCTTTCCATTTCAGACACTTTCTTCTAATGCTTCTGTTATATCAACAACCCCTCTATGTCATAAGTTCTGGTGCTCACTTCTCATTACCTGGCACCTAACCTTGCTTCCTAGTCAGTAGAGTTGGGGTAGAGATAGAAAAAAGACTTCTAAAACAGAGAAATAAAAACAAACAAAAAAAAAATCCAGTATGCAAGGAACATAGACTGCTCTGAACTTTA
Source organism: Gymnorhina tibicen (assembly GCA_013399875.1). Lineage (NCBI taxonomy): Eukaryota > Metazoa > Chordata > Aves > Passeriformes > Artamidae > Gymnorhina > Gymnorhina tibicen. The sequence continues at coordinate 197,233 of VXAZ01002926.1, read as the reverse complement.
CAGGAATGTAAAAAATGAAATCAGAGAATTATTTAGGTTGGAAAAGACCAAGCAATAGGACTAGAGGAAAGGGGAAGAGACTGATGGACAGGAAGTTCCACCCGAACATGAGGAAGAACTTCTGTACTGTGCAAGTGACCAGGCACTAGAACAGATTGCCCAGAGAGGTCGTGGAGTCTCCCTCACTGGAGACATTCCAGAACCATCTGGATGCAATCCCATGCCATATGCTCTAGGATGACCCTGCTTGAGCAGGGAGGTTGGACCAGATGACCCACTGGTCTCTTCCAACCTGACCCATTCTGTGATCACTGAGTTCAACCATAAACCTAAAACTGACAAGTCCACTACTAAAACCTTGTCCTTAAGTGCCAAATCTACAAGTCTTTTAAATACCACCATGATGCTGACTCCACCCATCCCTGGACAGCCTGTTCCAGCACTTGACAACTCTTTCAGTGAAGAAATTTTTCCCAATATCCAATCTAAACATTCCCTGGTACAACTTGAGGCTTATTTCTGTTGTCATGTTGCTCGTTACCTGGGAGAAGAGATCAACCCCCATCTCACGACGACCTCCTTTCAGGTAGCTGTAGAGTGATAAGGCCCCCCCATAGCCTCCTTTTCTCCAGGCTGAATAATCCCAGCTCCTTCAGTCGCTTCTCATATGATTCTTCACCAACTTTGTTGTCCTTCTCTGAAAGCACTCCAGCGCCTCAATGTCTTTTGTACAGTTACATAGTCTTTTCACAACAAGGTACAGAGTTAAAAAAAAAACAAAAAACCCACTGCCAAAAAAACCCACCTCAAAACCACACAAAAAAGGTAGAAAATTGCCATAGTTTTTGTAATTTTTTTCTGTCTCTCAGGCATTAGAGAGACTTTAAGTAGCTATAACTTTACAGAGAATCGAAGTATGTCAGCTGTGCAGTTAAACACTTTCTTCTGGACTGCTTACAGCCTTTTGGTCACATCAGTGTTTTAATGGGGATCAGAAATCCAAAACTTTTTAAAACTTGCTGGATTTAAACTTAGAAGAAGGAAAGATTAATTAGGTAGGTACAGATGGGACCTATCAGATCTTATTGGGAAGACTCTCAGACAGCAAGTAGCACAGGCAATTGAGTGTGCTTATTCTACAGTCTGTAAGCAGCCCAACCTTGCAGGAGGTAAGAAGCACACGTGGGAACAATGTAGTGTCCAACTATTGGGAATAACTTAGGTCCGTCTTCAGGAAAACCAGATATTTTTACACCAGTCTGTGAAAGGAAAAAACTATACCCTAAACTAGTCCAAAGTGCATATATTCCAAATAAAGGAAATTTCAGCTAAGGAAAGGAAAAAATATCAGAATTCAAGAGCTAGATACTTCCACTGATTGGAATATTATGTTGGATTTAGATGAGAAGATTATTACAAACAGGACATGACTACATTGATTAATGTGACAACTGAATGTAAAATAAAAATTTTGCAGAGAAAGTTGACTCATGTGGAATACAGATGGGTGAAACTTCAGGCATACTCCCTGTCAGGGGAAATAAAGTCTTGAGAAATAGAAGAGTTTGCAATTGCCCATGGGAATAGAATATCTGTTCTTGTGTTGAAAACATATCAAAGTGTATATTTCGCTTAAAGACATTATAGTGCAGGGGATGAGAAAACCTTGAAAACAGGAACCATTTCTCCAGGAGGAAGAAAATAGAGCACAGATGTGCATTAAAGCTGATGTGCTGTAACAATGGGCAGCCACCAAGAGGAGAAGGCCATCCTTCCCCATCTTCCTTTGGGGCTGCAGCATCTGCTGTCCTCCCATGCATCAGTCCAGCTCCATCAGTCTGGCTTGCTCACCTCCCACAGAACTAGTTGCTGTTGTGGGGGATTAGTGTGGTGTTGAATTGTCCACTGAACCAGTTCCTGCCTTGACCAGATATTCAGCAGCTGTTTACTGTAACCAGATTGGGCACAACAGGGAACGGCAGGGAGCAGAACCACGGCTTCTGGTGGCAGCCAACAGTTAGACCAAGTTCTGCACAGTGTAAAACTTGGTGTAAGCAAGAGGACACCAAAGGAAGAGAAGTTGCCAGCAAGTAAAGATGTATCACAGACACTCCATTACTGTCTGCTTTTAGTGTTAGAAAACTTCTTTAAATAAACCCATTGTTTAAAACTTTGTTTAAAACAGAAGAGGCATAGTGAAAACAGTCTGAAATTACACACACACACCGGTATGTGCAAACAAACGTTAAATCTGTGGTACAAGTTTGGCCTGGGACTTCTTGGTGATGTTGACTCTGGGTGGTGGTTCTGCATTACTCGTCACTATCCAGATCTCCTTAAAGAATATATGATCTCATACATAAATTCTATATTTCATACCTATGACAAACCAGCTGAGCATAACGTCACACATTGGATCACAATTTGATTGTTTTGTTTTGTGACAGCTGTGATTTGAATGATACTACTTCATAAGCATGGAATTATAATTAAGCTGTCTTATGAAAAACAGTGTCAATATTGTTCAAATAACATTTTAAAAACCTGATAAGCTAAGTTTGCATAGGTAGGAAGTATTAACCTGAAGGAGAACACACCTAGGACTATCACCTGTTGAAATCCTGTGTAATAAAAGTCTTAGAAATAGGCCACTATTGCTATAAAATAAGACTATTTTAAGTTCTTGCAATTACAATGAGAAAAAGTGAGACAAAGGAAAGCAATACAGGCACAGGCCCATGCATGTATACAGTATCAAAAACATAGTCCTCATCCTACAGGTCTCTGTATCTTATGAAGCTGCTTCTGTGAGTTGACTGTTCTGGTCCTGGATAAAACACAGGCCTCCGTATTTTAACTCTTGCACGGCACTGGGTTTTAGCTTCCAAAAGTAGTGTGGAAACTGGAGCAGCTTTTCAGAGCAAACAAAACAATTACTTGAGAAAAAGATGTGTTGCAGAAAAAAACCCCACACCTAAACCAGATGAGATTGAGGTGAATGTCAGTGTGGTATTGAAGGCTGCATGAGAGTTAAAAACATATAGCCAGCATTTAAATTCTATGCACCTGTGACAGGAGCTGGGGAACATATAATGAGAGGCCTCAGGTTTTTGTGAGTCCCCAGGCATGCACATACTATTACATGCTGAAAAAAAATAGCAAACTGTGAATCTAGAGAGAAAGAGCATTTCTCTGGCAATTGCAGCATGGGCTAATTTCTAAAGGAACTCTATAATCCTCAGTGGAGAGGCAGAGTGAGCCAAAGGAGGAGAAAAATTATATCTGAGAGTGGCAGTGAATGTAGGTGGAACTAATAAAATCTAGCACACTCTTTTAGTATTGCTTCCCAATGGAGCAAAATCATGATCATTTTGGGGTGTGATGTTTTGTTCAGGTCTCGAAAGAGCAGAATACAGGAAATAAAGGAAAATGACGTTCTTCACTAACTTCAGGATTAGAAGATTTAGAATAACTCCTAGTGTATTGAATGTTAGCTCCTCTGCTGCTTATGGAACTGCAGAACAGAGTTTAATGCATTCATTTGTTTCATGAAACTGCAGATTAAAATTTAATATATTCTTTTGTCATGCATACAATTAAACCAAAAGTTTTTAGCTGATTGTGAATTGTTTACTAATGAGACTGATAATTACCTGCCATATCCATTTGAGACAGGCCAGCAACTACATAGTCTGTCTTCTGGCTAGATATGCAAGAATAATTTACAATCGGAAAGGATGTCTTAAGGAAGCATGATTCTCTTGGAAAAAATTGGCAGTGGATAGAGAGGCAGAAGTTTAAAAAAGCATTAGACATTTCAGACATGTAAACTTTCCTTGTGAGGGCAGTTTACATTGCCTGATATGTCCTTTTGTAAAATACTAGCTTTATTGGCCAGAAGCCCAATTCTCTGGTCACATTCACAGACAGCTCTGATGTGAGAACACACTCAGACACAGAGGAGGAGAATCAGTTCTTGAAGTGTGTATCTTGGATGATACAAAGAGGAATAATAAAAAAGCCCAACCTCATTCTATGAAATAAATATCCCTGCCAGCTTATTGCAGATACTTGTGGACAAGATGCTCAGCAGATGTGCAAGTACTGCTGACTTCAGTAGCACAAACACAACTTACTCTGTGCAGAGCAAAGCCTTGAACCTTTATAGTTAGCAAGCTTAACTTCTGTGGAGGTTTGCATGAATAATCCTCAGATTGCTGAGCCTTTTCCAGAGAGCAAAACATGGGGCTAAACTAAATATTTTTAAATTAAATGAATGATTGACCTCCGAAAATAGAAGCCTTTCACAGAGTAGAAGTTTGCCTCTTGTTTCAGTTGAAAGAAAAACCTCACAACTCCAAAACTTCTCTCCAATAGCCCTACATGAGGCTGACAAAGTACATATTCCTGGGTATATAGCTGGCCTGCTGTCATAACTTCTGTTTTCTGTTGCTGAGGAATTTTACTTGGCATGTGAAGTGGTTGCTAGCAACCACATATGGCATCCCTGCCCCATAGGAAGGGCTTTGTGCAGAGCTGTGCTGCCCCATCCTCAGGTGGCCCAGAGCCTGCAGTGATGTGGGCAAACTGCCCTGGCAGTGTGTACCACATTTTCATGCAGGTGGGCTCTGGGCAGCCACGGGGACACGCCACAGGTGAGCAAGCCAAGGAGCAGCTCAGCCTGTTTTCTTTTCCTAAGGGAACCCCTTAGGAAAGGGAGTGGTGAGGGTCCCTCCCTGGTGAGGGTCCCTCCCTCTACCAGCCGTGGGACCTGACAGTGCAACCTGGCACTGAGTGCCAGGGAATTTATGACTTGGAAGAGTTAAAGTGCACTGATGCAATTTCAACCATTCTGGGCAAGTCACAAAGCCGTTTTCGTGAATTGTTAAAAGCCTCACATGGGTTGAAGTCTGCAGTTTTCGACAGTACCTGACTGCCCAGCACAAGGAGGTAAAACACCCCCTCACTAGGTCATGCACGATCTCACAAACTGCAGAGCAGTCCCGGCAGCAGAGTTGCTCCATGTCTACCTAGGCAGGCCAGATGTTTGTGTTTTACAGCCTACGATAGCAAAGACATGAGGCCAGCTGACTGCAGGCAACAACACCTCAGCATCCCAGACCAGATTTGAGTTTTGTCTTCAGTAGACATTCAAGACATTGTGGCAGTTTTCAGTTGGCTCTCGAAGACAAAAGCTTTTTCCCAAAGGATCAGTTGATCAAGCTGAAATACCTGTTTTGGGCTTCATCCTTAAGATGACCTTCATAGCTTGCTGAAGTAAAAGGGATCATTTTTTCCTTTGGAAAATTTAAAAGAGGCAGTTAACCTCAGTCATGTGTATCTACGTTACAAATATATTTTTACTATATTATTGAAGCCTGCTGCATAAATCACACTTCGCAATCCTTTGCCACAAGCTATGGGGTAGACTAATTCTAACAAATCATCATCATCGTCATCCCATCTCTTCCTTATGGGCTGTACTAATTTTTAGGGGATAAATTCACCACAGCAGTCAGGGTTCTATTTTCTAGCTTTTTAAAAAACAAAACAAAACAAAAAACAACACAGAATTATATAATTACATAATGCAGAAACACTCTCAACTCATTAATATACTGAAAAAGCAAATAAAAAGCTCAAGTTTAATGGGCTCAGAGTTCTTGCTTTGGAAAATTGCTTAGTACAGAAAACAGTGATGCAAGAAAAGCCCCTTTGGGCTTTAGGGCATGACTCAGAAGCCATGAGGTATTGCTCCCTCTGCAAACTGACACGGGCTGCACCTTCCCTTTATGGTGGTGCAGGTGAGACTGGCAGCAGATCGTTCCAGAGAACAGAGCTAACCATGGAAACCACAGCAAGGAAAGAGTTCATCAAAAACCCTGGGGTTAATGAACCATGCAGCAGCACCTTGAGACTCTCATTTCATTCCACTGAATGCTTGTAATTGGGAATTAAAACCACCAGCAAAGCTAAAACTATGAAAGGAGGAAGAGATTTACACTCACCTGCATGGGGAGTTTTGAATCCCTCATTCCCTCAAGACAGACTCTTAACTCACCCAGCAGGAACTGTAGTTTGTCAGGATGCTTTAGCCATATAGATTTTCCACATGAACACCCACTACACATAATTTGTACTCCATGAGCTATATGTGTTACCACAGGTGCGATCTGCAGACAAAAAAAAAGCAAAGGTGAACCCACGTTTAAGTAGTTTTTACTCACTTCTGCTTTTAACACGACCTTGGAGAGCATACTTATTCTTTTTCCATATTATACATACTCATGCACACCTGTGGGTTGGGATTTTTTTTTTATTCTGAAGTTCGTTTTGTTATTCTCGCTATAAGGTCTATAAAAAAGATTTCAGGAAGCTGCTACTCTTTGAAATTCTTCGTAAGATCACCAAAAAACCTCCAGAGTCAGCATCCTCCTTCTTTTTAACTTTTATCATTGAGAAAATGAAAAAAAAATCCAACAGGTAAGATGACTTAAAGCATACATCTCTGAGTTTTTTAATTAAACTGTTTGTTCTTTCTGGCTTCAGAGGCTTGGGGAGCTGCAATTTGAAGCACTAGCCCCCATTTTATTCCAAAACATTTTACCAGAAACTGTGGTCAGATCAATGCTGCTTTTCATGTGAGTTTTGATTATAGGTTAGTACAAGAAATGCAGGTCATCTGGGGAGCAATGCTATACAGAACTGAAGCATGAGACTGTCAAACTGTAAATATCATGAGGCTCTGCGAGAGGAGAGGGGACACAGGCTCATTTTGCCCTGAGCTAGAAGGAAATATTCCTACTCTGTACAACATACTATTCCAAAATATTTTGATCAGCACCTTAAAAACAAATCTGAATTAATGCTTTTCTTCACTTGTGTTGGGGTGAAATACAGCTTCGGGCTTTTGACCCTAACTGGACGTTTTGCTTTTGAAATAATCTGGGTTTTCCAACAGACAGCTANGAAAGGACAGGGTCTGACAGCCGGGAAGGGGTCACTGGGTTCTGTTCTGTTTGCTGTTACTGTCATAGTTGTTGTTGTTTTGTTTGCCTTGATATATATATATATATATATATATATATATTAGTAAAGAACTGTTATTCCTATTCCTCATATCCTGGCCTGAAAGCCCCTTGATTTCAAAATTATAGTAATTCGGAGGGGAGGGAGTTATATTTTCAGTCCAAAGGGGGCTTCTGCCTTCCTCAATAGACACCTGTCTTTCAAAACCAAGACAACTTGCCATTCTGTGAAATACAGCTTCGGGCTTTTGACCCTAACTGGACGTTTTGCTTTTGAAATAATCTGGGTTTTCCAACAGACAGCTAGTTCACTTCTCCATGAGCTCTAAGAAGGCCAGCTCATTTCTTTCTCCTTGGCAGAGGTGGTAGGATGATGGACTCAGCATTGCAGCTAGGAAGCTGCTCTCCAGAGCAGCGGGGGACCCCAGTGCATGTAATTTGAAAAGGAAAATAATGAGCTTTTCTTAATACATGTCTTCGAGAAAAACATACCTCTGATTCCCACTGTCACATCACACAGTGAACACTAGCAACATGTCATTTAAAAGCATATTTTAAAGGAACAGATAAAAAAGAGCATAGCCAAGAGGTATAGAAATCTGTAACCGTAAACTAGCTACATCAGTAAAAAGTTGAATTCTCATGGATGGGAGAAGGGGAAGTTTGCACCAAAGCTAAAAACAAGTTCCTTGTGGCAGCATATGGGAAAAACATGACACTGCAAGGAATCACGGTTTCCACATCCTCAACATGGCTGAGCAGCCACCCAAGCAGTGGAGCATCACACACCTAATTCCACGAGGAAAAAGCCCACAGAGGAGAGGTGTACAATAACCACTAAAGGGCAGGGTGGGAAAGAGCTCTGATAATGCTCTGGCAGGATGAAACTGGCAGTTGTTACATCCCCAGTTATTTAGGCCTCTAGGAACGAGGAGACTGAGTCTGACCTCAGATCTCCCATGGTAGCAGCAAAGGGACCACAGCACCAGCAGGGCTGACCACCTTGATGTGACTGGCTTGCAGAAGAAATTTCCCTGTCTCAAGTTTCAACTCAGTGGAATGTCCAGGACTGTTCAGCTCAGGAAGATGTTTCTTCCCCTCCTTTACTTCAATTTCAATATAAAGTAAGTGCAGAAGCTTCCAGCCTGGCGACACTTGGAGTGTGTAACATGTAAATGTCTGTGTGGAACAACAGAATAATTGAACGCAGGGATAAGAAAACAGAGATGGGCAACCTGACCAACCACAGATGTCAGAAAGGGAAGAAGGGTTACTGACCTATTTCTTTTTGTGAGAATGTGAGCAGGGACAACCCACAAAGATATCTGGTCTGCTTTCTGAAGAGAGTAATGAAACCCCACAAACAAGTGTGATACAGCATTTCCTTATTAACTGAGAAATTGAGGCAAAGGTGGATATTCATATGACCTAATTGCTGATGCCTACAATAAGTCTTTCAGGTTCTCTGTAGGTAATAGTGAGAGTCAGATGCACCTCCTGAGGGTCAGCCAACTTACGTAAATTACACTCCTGCTAAAAATCCCCTTCTCAATAAAGAAAGCATCTCTGTCTCTCTCAATTAATAATGCCTGACTTAGGAGTGTAATCAGTGCCAGAAGTTTGATGCTGTTAGTACTACCAGGTTGTCTTTTCTCTTTGTAGTGTCAGAGCTGTAGAGCAGGCTGTTCTCTGATCTTTTCTAATGATTTCTGTCTGCTTCCAAACAAAAGAAAAGCACAGGTTGCATCTAGTTTGTGATTAGATATCAACACAGTGGTATCAGATACGCACACTTCAAACAGTAGTTTTACAAATAAAGACAAGCTAAATATTAATAAGCATGACAAAGTCTTCTCCATGGGGGCCTACTCACAGAAAACAGAGGGGTGTGCAAGCACAGGGCATTGATGGTAGAAACCAGCAAGGCAGCAAGTAATTTTCAAGCCTAAAATAAAGATAAAAGCCAAGTGGAAACATACTCCATAAAATGTCTCCTTTAAGCTGCCTTTCTCCCAAGGAAAAATCGAGATATTATCCTGACAAATGCTATCATGAAAAGTTCTGTAGTATTTTTATTGTTAAGGTTTCCCGTGTTAGAAAAACAGTTAATTTTTTTCTCCTAGTTTAGTTTACCTAACACAAAAATATTTAAATATAGGAGAAGAAAAAGGGAAAAGAAATGAGTAAGAAAGGACTTCAAGCTCTAGAAACATTTTTTTCTGTAGTGAACTCAGTGTGACCAAAGTTCGTAACATAAGTTGAGCATGCAATATTTTCCACTGCTTACAGTTCCCTTCTGAACTTCCATTTTGTGGGAATACACTTGGATCATTGCTGACCTGTCTTTGGAAAAGGCTCACTGTGTATTTTGGCTTGGCTTCCTTCCATTTCTACTCCTCTAAGTCTGTTCCCCATTTCAACATCTCTTATTGCCACACTGCCAAACACGTTACACAACCCCAGAGAAGCAACTCATAGGAATATTAGTAATTCAGCTGTGACAAAACAAGCACTTTTCCCTTTTAACAGATCATTCTCTCTTGGGAATCATAGTTATGTGGCTGTTTGCTCCCTTGTTTACAGCATTGCACTGGATGTGGTATTTAAACAGGCAAATGACCCAAAGCGGCATAAACCTGTGAAAGTCAGTGCTCAGCAGCAGCTTTCAAAGCAAAACCTGGCTGGAAATATCCTGTGAAGACTTTTTCAACAGAGCCTGGAAGAGTCTCATATATGAGTGTGTAACCTTCCTATAGCAAACCAAATGAAGCCAAATGTTCGTAACAGAGATCCTGATTTGATGTCCGTAGCGTGAGGCAGCACCATCCTGATGAGTCTCCTGAGCACTCTGGGAATGCAACCCATCACCAAGTACAGGGCACTCTTAAAATGCTGGCAGATACAAGGGTATGAAGGTGCATAACTTAGTCCAGGACTGGAATTACTCATAAATGATAAAAAGCTTAAAAAGCAGCCTCAATAAAAGTACTGAAATTCCCCGCTGTTGCCTGAACTTGTAAGCTCTGTTTACCAGAACACTGGCTCCCATGAGATACTCTGACAGACCATCAGTTTGCTAGGTCAAAGACCTTAGTTTTCAGTATCTTATTGGAAAATTACATCAAGTTAAATGTCAGCTTCTCTGGAAGAAGACGACCCCTTTTATGTGAGCTTAAAACCTGAGCCACATCAAGACCTTTTCATCCACCTCTCTCTCTCACAAAACAAAAGCTTCTGATTCATAACATGAGGTGTGTTTTGCTGACCCTCGGTTGTTCTTTTTACCCTGTTTCAAATATTGCCACCCCTGCAGAAGAGCTTGTCAGATGGAGTATCTACCTGCCAGAGTTTACAGTCTGACACACTAACATGAAATAAAATTACTGACTTTGAATTTATGCATTGTTTACAAGCTGCAGCTCATGGTCACATTTATTTCTGCTTGGCACTGATAAGGACCTCTGGAAAAAAATTGGCAGCATGAATTAAGAGCAGTAATTGTTCAAGCCATCTCTGTGAACTCAACCTTCAAGTCAACCCAAAGGAAGCCCTGTAGCTACACTCTGCTCTACCATCATCATATTCATCCTCCATCGCGCAGTTTGTATAACCTAACACCAAATTTCAGTGGAGAACTGTGGTCAAGAGATACTCAACCTCTCCCAGGAATGAGAAAGAAGTCTCACAAGACCCTCTGAGCCAGGAAGCACAGCCAAGGGCAGAGCAGTGAGCTGCTGAGGCTGATGGCTGTCTGACACCTAGGCAGTGGTAAAGCAGGTCTACTAAAAGCAGCATGCCCACCCTCAGCTGTGACCAGAGAAGGAGATGGTCTCACAGCCACAAAATGACATTTTTCCATGTAAGGCTACCCAAGCAATCCAACACGGTTTTTACTTGGTTCAGTATCAGATTTTATGTTTTCCTGTGCCAATTTGGTGAGCTGTATGATCTGCCAAACATTGACACCACAGGTCACCACAGAAAGGTCTTCATCAAAAAGATTTACTCAGATGCAGGCAAAAATAAATATCTCTGTCACTGGTGCCATACAGTTACCAACAACATCCTCAGCCTGAGAACATGCATACAGAATAACACCCACACACCTATGCCTGGAGTGACAGATACCATTCTCACCATGTGTCGTTTCCTTTAGAAATCCTTGAGATATCAGTGTCTTTTCTGGCTTCAACAGGTGCCTACATCTATAGGACAACACCATCAACATCACTGCACGGGCAATGGGACCTTTAGCTACTGGGTGGCATGCAGGCAGCACGCAGTGACTGTCCAGCCAGCCTAACTGGACATTTCACCCATCACCTCCTCATCTGAGAGCATGTTGTCCCTGGTTATGTGCAGTTACTGCATGCATTTTGATCAGGGATCAGCAGGAATGTGTGTGTAGGGACAGTGTTTGGCATGAGGGGCCCTGAACAGCTTGAGGGATCTAGTCCAGCCTGGAGCAGAGAAAGCAGTTTGTTACTGCACCACTGGATCCATACACTTTAGCTTGTTTGGCCCGGGAGAGATAAGCTTCTCTTTACTTGCCATGTTTTTCAGAAGTGAAGCATCAAGAAAAATGTTTTTTTAAACAATCTTATCAGTAAAACTGAGGAGCAATGATGAAGCACAGGGCGAGGATGGGAGTGAGGGGCAGACGGAAGCAGAAATGTCATAAGCTGCTCCCCACAAGGCAGCCGAATTGTGTAATACACCCCCAGCTTCTAAATGTCAGCACTAATGAATAGGTTTTCTCCTGCCTCTGTGAGTTTTCCTTCTTTCCAGGACAGAACTGAAGGCTATGTAGGCAGTAACAAGGGAATGAGTAGGCAAACCAAGTGACAGATATTTGTCAAAAAAAATGGACAGAAAATTCCCACATCCTCTTCAAGGATTTTAGTTGCTATAGAATCACAAAAATAGTAATAGGCTATAAAGGCACTGTAAACCCATAACTTTCACTGTCCAAACTGGAGCAGGGGTAAACAGTAGAAAAATACAAGACTAAGGCCAGATACACAAGTTATTGGGAGCTTTTGGAACAGAAGAAAATAGGTTTGAGCCCTCCTGTGTGAACTTTCTGGGAAATAATAAAGTTAATGAAAAACTGTCATGTCCAAACTCAATACAGAGATTTACTGATGGCTGTGCCAGCACAGTATGATCTGTCAATTTGCTGGCTACCCTCAGCAACAAATACTTGGACTTTCTCTAGCAAGGATATTTTAACCACATTCAGGATGAAATACAGTACATCCTAATATAATAGGACCTTATTATATTTTGTCATTGAGAAACAGGAGTGATTTTTGGTTTCACCTTTGGTGAAAGGTGATGGCACAGCAAGGGTGTTTGCAGCATTTTGTTCTGCTCCACAACACTTCCTGCATAATTAGTGCTCTTGCCACTGTGAAACTACTCAATTTATACCTTCTGTAGTGAGTAGCGCCATGTAACCACAGCATTCAAGTAGCAAATAACAGTTTGATTGTCCATGCTTATATTTTCCATATTCAGCAGAGCAGATATTTTATTTCCATTAAATTTTCCAACCACTCTTCATTCATCCATGACAGACATAAAAGAGGACAGTTAACTCATACATTTCCTGAGGCCACCTCATTACTGAGCCTATTATTTAGATTCTAAAGAAACTTTCTCTGTTACTTTGCGAAGTGAGGGAGAAAAAGTATCAAAAGGACAATTCTATTTATTGTGTCATCTATGAATTTGTGATAACAGTAATGCAATTCTGTCCCCAAATCATCAGTTGTTCTTCCTGAGATGACTGACTTGAGAGTGAATACTACTTTATGGTTTCTTTTCTTCCAAAGAAATTCATAGCTTTTAGGTCTGTTTGTCTTTCTCCAAGATCTCAATATCCTTAAGCAGTGACTAAACACAAGAAGATTGCTGTTTTTCAAAGAAGCCGATCCAGTGAGAGTTCACCTTTCTACTCCTTTGAGTGCATTAATAGAAATAGAAGAAAGACAGAAGGTTCCCCCGAAACATATGGATAACACAAACCCACAATAGCAGGCTCTGGCCCTCCTGGTCCCGGGGACTGAATGCATTTGTTTACTCCTGCAGAGCTCTGACCTCAGGTAAGTGAGGATCACTGACCACTCTGCTATTAAATCTCTGCCCTACCACCCTTCCACCAGGACTATCCAATAAAAATATTGAAGAAGTGTGATAAAAAAATTAGTATTTTAACTCAGTTTTGTACTTATTTGTGGCCTATGTGACAACCTGCTTTAATATGGATTTTAACTTCCTCTGAGAAAATATTTCTAACTCATTAAAATTACACACACTCAAAAAATCCCAAAACAACCCAGACCCAAAAAAACCCTCCAAAGACCCCAACACTGAAACTCTCAAAACAGACAAACAAACCAGGGAGGACAGGCTGGGCTTGTTGTCATTTATGCCTATGAATATGTGGTGGACATAGGACCACTTCCTAACTGATTGTTTTGCACATTGTCTGCTTATGGCAGAGAAAGGCAATCAGACAACACCAGAGAGCATTTGGTTAACAATTTTTCCCAAGAACTTCTCCTGTTGGCTAGTCCAAGCAACACCTATATGAAAAAGACCCCACATTAGTTTCTTGATAATACCTTATCTACAACTTAGCAGTTATATCTTCCTTTGGCATTTGGACTCTATGATATGTCTGCTGTTTGAAAGAAGTTATGGAAACTATACAAACCTATGCAAGGAATTTTAATCTGAAGTGGGTTAATAATTTCCATCTTGTTTTGTAGCAAGTCAGAAATTGGAGAGTTTTGTGCCAACCCACAAAAGCATCATAAACTGAAGAACTGGAGGGTCAGGAATCACAAATGGAAAAAAATTTATTTCAAAATATACTGTCTGAAATTAAGAGCTAATAGCAAGGTTAACACCGTGAGGATTATGAAACTCACATTGCAGAAATGCAAAAAAGAGGTTCTGTTTCTATCCACTCCCCCACTTTTGTAAAATCTATATAATCAGGGAGTATTTCTCTCAATTGGGCTAACAAAGCTCCAAATAAGGTCTAAAAGATATTCTTCAATTCCTTCATTTCTGGATGAAGAGCTCACTTTCACATCAAGATAAAATACAGGTAGCTCAAGAGATCACTAGAGGATGGATAGACTGAAGCTTTTTAGAGAAATGCAGCATACAAAAAAAGGTGAAAGGTATTAGTAGGTAAGAAATAGCATCAATATCCTGTACTGCTTGTATTACTTGGCTTGCAGTCTCGCAGGTTTGCAGAATGGAAAACTGGGACACTGCTGATTGAAGCTTAATTCACTTCCAGATGTAAGTTATTGTTTTTATCACCTGTATCTCAGGGGAGCTGTTGAATCAAATAAGCACTTCTCTCACAGGGAAAAAAGACATGCTAGAAAAGTAAGAACAGCGGTACTACGCCAGATTGCTGCATCCTCCAGCTCATTATCCTTTCTTGCACAGACACCAATTAAAGATACTGAAGTCAGACTATCAAAACAGGCTAAGCACACATTGGTGCTTTGCCAGAATGCACTCCCAGCAATCAATAGCTGCAGGACTTCCCAAAGGAGAAGCGTATGCTCATGTGTCCTAAGTGCTAATAGACTTTGCTTCTATGAGCTCCTCTGGTTGCTTTTGAACCTGGGTATAGTTTCGGTCCCCACAACACCCTGTGGGCAAAGGCTGCCAGAGCTTAACTAAGGATCATGGAAGAAAATTCCCCTGACTGTTCTGAACTTTTCAACCTGTTATTTTACTTGGCAGTGGAGAAAAAGATGAATTACTTTTCCCTGTCTACCTTCTCTGCTACTCTTTATTTGATAGCTCTCTGTCATATTCTTTCCTCCTAGTAATTTCTTTTTCATGATGAAGACCTGTAACATATTAAGTCATGCCTTGGAAAGAAGCCACTCTGTATCTCTGATTATTGGGGCCTTCCTTTTTTGTATCCTCTCTCTTTACTCATCCCTTTTAGGAATGGAGGATTCATGAGTTGGGCACACCACTGACTGCTACGGCAGCATCACTATTTCTCCCATTTTTCTGCTCTCTTTCATCCTTTACACTACTACTACTCTTCTTTTCCTCTTTGATCCTCAGTGACCACTCAACAGACATTTTGACAGAACTGTCCAAAATTACTCCAAGGCCTTTTGTGATTGCCAATAGCTGCTTCACCACCTATCACTATATATGTGAAATAAGGGCTGTTCTCCAAAGTGCACTACTTTGCTTTTATCAACAGTGAGTGTCAGATGGCAGTTTATCACCTAGTTATGAAATGTGATCTTTTTACACCATTTTGTGGTAAGCTCTGCTTCTTCCCTGAAACTTCCTTTCATCATTCTCTATCCCCCTTTATTAGGTCACCCACGAACAACCTGGGCAGCAGTGGCTCTAGCACCGATGTTCAGGAGACTCCAGCATTCTCCTTCCCTGCAAAAACCCATTGTCTGTTCCTACAGCTCAAGCGAGATCCACTGTATAAAGAAAAACGTTGTATGTCATTTTTTTATTGCATAGCTTGTACAGTGCCAACAAGCACATTTCCCTTAAATCCCAGCTCTTGTCTGAGAGATTCGTGCAAATGTCTTGGATATCATGGAGCATCCCAGGTGGCACAAAGTGCTTATTTTTAGGCCACAGAATCCAACTCTTTGTTTCCTGTTTCTTAATGAATTGCAGACTCATAGAAGAACAATCATATTGCTTAGTAGTTTTGTTCCTTTTCAAGTGTCTGGCAAAAGCTGTTTTGGAAATTCAGACCTACTATATCAGCTTTTCACACATGCTAGTAACTACTCTAGAGAAATCTCTAATAAATTTACACAGGACGAGCTCTGGAAAAGCAATGATAACTCTTCTGTATCATACCTTATTTGTTCATTTGCCTCCTTGTGTGTCTACTTTTGACCACACTTCCTACAGTTTTCCTGATACAGATTTATTGGTTGCTAATTCTGAAACCCTCCTGAAAATCTATTTTATATACTGAAGTCACATTTGCCACTTTTTAATCATCTGGTACCAAGGCAGTTTTATGTGCTATATATAAACTGAAACAATTCTACTTCTCCACACTAAATTTTGATGTAAAGATGCTGAACTAATCTGAGAGCTGTTTTAGCAAAAATTAATCCATGAGTTAATCTGTAATCCACCCACATGCCATGATCAGACCTGGACAAAAATGAGAGAGGACATGCTTCTAATTCTTGCTCTATGGCCCTTTTGCATTTAAAAGCTACAGCCATATCAGCTGTTCCTCCTAATGTAAGCACAATCAAGAGCTGGCCAAAAACAAAGTTCTTTTGCTCCCATGGTTTGTATCTAATCCTTAAGCAGAGCATGCTATGGCAGCAAATGGATTTTTTGGACAGCCTTTGCACTGGGGCTATACTGCTACTGCCACATAAGGAAAAGGCTCTCACTCCTCACTGATATTTCTATGCCAGCAAAACTTCTATAGGCTGGACCTATGTTTTAGTATTTTGCCATGGCTGTGCCAAGGGCCACAGGAAAATCTCAGCTCTCTACAGCTCTGTGGCCCTGCCCCCATTTTCAGTCCTGTTCCTGCATCTGTCCCTTTACCTGTGCTTTCAAAGGAAACCAGCCCCAGCTGCTCAAATATGTGCCCACACCGGACACATGTCACCAGTAAACAGGGGAAAGGCAGTGTGGTATGGATCATATATCTGGATTTTCACTGGTAAGACAGAGGTAAAATCTTCTCAGGGATGTTTAATTCATGAGTCATCACCATCATTAAGAATTCAAATCTTCCTGTAGATTCAAAATGTGAATAACTGTTTGAATTAATTAAACAACGTCTCCTTTTGTGTAATGAGCAGTAAGAAAAAAAAATCATATGTAAGAAATGAGTACTATTGTGTAAAGCGGTTTTAGAGGAATCACTGCTTTTGTCCATGAGGGAATCTATCTCCAGATGTAATTTATTCCTTTACAGAGATCTTATTTCTCTTTAACATCAGATGCAAAATCTCTTTCTTCTGTGCTTCTGAAAAGATTTATTCATAGCCACTCCTCTGGTAAGATACTTCAATCTTGTGGTAATATTTAGATAAGGTCAGTTTCTGGCTAAACCTAATGTGTTGCTGTAGATTATTCCTATCCTTAGCCAATATCATATCACAGAAATGTATTAGGACATTTTCCTGGACTACAATGTCTTTATAAATACTGGAACAACTACAGAATAAACAAATAAAAAGGCATTGCCTGTGGCTGACCTGTGATTTGGAGCTCTCTCTCAATTCCTTGACCTTCATTTTCAGTGTATAAAAACAAACCCAAGCATCAAAACCATACGCCTGTCACTTCCTCTAACATTCTAACTGTAACATAATAGGAATGGAACAGAGCATGTAACGTGCCTTCACAAGCACCCCTGCATCAATACATTCATATCTGTATTTCGTAGCTGTGTTGCACAGATCTCCATCAGGTCTAGTGCTATTTTCAGCTTCCAGCCTTTGTTCCTTGCCTTCTTCTTCACCTTCCCCAACAGAAGGAAAATCTAAGATGAAAGTCAAGACACGCTGACTATTCAGTAGGCTTCTGTGGCTCAGCTCTGCCTGGAAGATCCGTGTGCACAGGGATTAGTTTGGATTCTGCACTGCATATCACAACAGTGTCAGAGAGAGTGGTACCAAAACACCACATCATTTAATGCAATGACCTACTTTGCTCCGTCAGCATTCATCACTGGGACTGGGGTTACTTCTGTGCTACGTGAAGTGGCAAGCAGCAGGGAGGGTGGGAATAGACCAGACTGAATTTTTGAAGACTACAACGCGCAGAAGACTTCAGAGTCAGATTGATGAAGAGCTGCAAGTTTACCAGAGACCGTTTGTGTCTTACTCCGCTCCTGCAGCACATTTTCAGGGACACACGCAGTCTTCCAAGGTGCATCCAGAGAGCAAGGCCTAGAGCAGGTGGGCAATGCCAAGTGAGTAGACAGCAGCTCCAGAGGGGGCTGCACAGCTGCTTCCCCAGCACGCACCAGTGTGGGATGTGCTTGGGGCCACTGTGGTGAATCCAGGTGCCCAACAGGAAACCAGCCCACTTGACAAACACTGTAATCTGGACAGGAGCATATGGTGCTTCAGGTGGTACAACTCTCATTTCCCCCTCAGGATTTCGAAAGCCTGTAAGATAATTTTCACCTTGGGAACACCATAGAAATACTAGGCAATAGTGGCTGAAATGAAGCATTAGTTTAAAAGCATGAAATCAGAGATATTTTTGAAAGTGGATGTGGTTTATAGTATGCTATGTGAGGTTAAAAACACCAAACAGCCATGATAAGTGAATATCTCTGGGGGAAGGGTTGAGGATGAGGTGGGAGATTCCAACTAGGTGGATGCCTAAGCCTAAGCATTATGAGGAAACCTGCAGATATTTCAAGGTCTATTTCAATATGCAGAGCTCAAGCTATGAGTCTATATAACAGATGGCAGTTTCTGAGTCACTAAACATTATTATTTGGCAACAAAGTTATGCTGTCTCAACCATTTCTCATGGGATTCTTGCCACAAACTGCTGTGAAAGTGATGTGTATTCTGTAACATTCAATTGCAGAGTTTCTAAACCATTGAGCAGAGCTCCATATAACTGTAGACACAGACACATATATGAATAAAAGATCTAAAGTAAACTTGGCATATATCAGCCTGAGTCAGAAAAATCAACCCTGGAGTCCAGAGGCCCACCATTTTCTGTGTATTTCTGAATTATTTATGCTTGCACTTCATTACCTCCTAACAGATCAAATAATTAATTTTTTAAGGAAGGTTTTGTAGGGAATTTTAGTAAATATGACAGGGGAATTATATCTTAACACCAAAGTCTGGCATTGAAAGTAGCTTTCCCTTTAAGATATTTTTATAAATAACAACCACACCACATTTATAGATTGATCCCAACAGTGCTACTATGAGTATTATATGTCCTACTCAACAAGAAGATAAAAGCTCAGAAGGCCAGATACACAAAGGTATTTAGGTACCTAAATGCTTCCTGATTTCATTTAGTCCGAGTTCGGTGGGATTTAGGTACAGGATCTGGCCCTTTTTATCTTTGCAAGGCTGTTGGACGTGTTGCCCTCATGGACAGGATTAAGAAGCCCCAGATCCAGTCTCATTCTCAGTTTATTAGGCTATAGCCTTTTCTCAATTGCATCAAAAGAGTTAATAGAAATAGCACATGACCTTTCTGTGATAAGGCTTTTTATCACAGCAGCCTCCCAGAGAGTCAGTGTCTACTTTGCAGAGCTATTAATAGACAACATTCCTACAGGAGCATAATTCATAGGGCTGCATGCACAAGGCATGCACCAAAACCTCATAAAGCACCAAATGAATTATGCTCTGAATCATGGTAAAGGAGCTGCACACACTGCAGCTGAAATGTTCTGTACAAGCTCTCTGCATAACAGCTACATACCTGAAACCCTAAAGGAGAGAGAAATGGTAGACGGCAGGCAACAGCCAAATTATTTGGTATCACATCTTGGGCAATGAGGTTGTTATTTTCGCCTCTGGTAACTCCCTTCTGCTTGTTGCACATTTTATTTCTATCCTGCAAGGACTGTTGACTAGGAATTGAAGGAAAACTATGAACAAAAAGAGCAGAGACTATTCAGAAGAGATCAGTATTGTCTTCTTAAGTCTGGGAAGAGGAAATACAGACAAGGGGAAAGGATGGCTTCTCTTAAAGCAAAACAAACATTTAAAGCACCTCCCTTTCAGAAAGAACATCTCTTTCCTCCCTCTCCCCTACAATGCCATGCAGTTTATTGAGTTAAAAGTCTGCTGAATGAAATGTTTCTTTCTCAGCAATATGCCAGTGATATCTTGAGCTGCTCAGAATAGAAAGCAAAGCCTGCAAACATTTTTTGTAAACAAAGCCATTGCTTGTATGCACTTATGCATCTAGAAAGTGATAACCCCTTTCAGTGCTACCCTTTAAACTGTCATTTTTGGCACAAACCTGCATTTTTGAAAAACAGACCAAGGGCATCATGTTACACAGAAAAAAACGTTATGTTCCAAGCTGGAAAAAACAATCCCCCTTTCCTCCAGGTTTTTTCTATCAAAACAGGGCAAAAGAGCTTTGCAACCTTGACATTGTACACTGATGTCAAGGTGACTGCTATTATTTCCTGTTCAGTGTGCTAGGTATGGAAAGAGACCTACTCCTTCAGTAGAGATAGTAATAGTAGTTTAAGAAATGAAACAGTTAAAAAACACTTACCTAAAGTACAGACACAAATAAAGAGATTACGACCCCTGGGGACAATTAACAGATAGAAAACTTCTGGGTTTTGTTATTAAAGTTCATGCTTTTCCTTACTATTTGCTTTACAAATACAGCATTTTTAATTTGATCTGGTGATAATTAATAGACAAAAAAAAGTTCTGGCTGATTCAAGGAACAACAAAGCTATTATATGGACAGCATCACAGCCTAATCTCCACTGCAAAAGTATATGGAGTGAAATCCTGTTCCTTCTGAAATGCACAGGTGTCTATCATTGAGTTCAATACAGACTGGGTTTCAGCCATCAGCTGAAAGTATTTTTAAACTGTAAGATGAGGCAACGAGCACAAAACCTTACTAGCTAACATCAAACAATGCTTAGACAAAAGAAATATCTTATTCATACAGTTTTGCTGTTGGAGGGGCTTCCAGTGAAGGCACATTAAACACATTTCCAAAGTCAAGCTTTATGAACTCTGCTTCTGTAACTGTGTAGATGTGCAGAATTAGATGCTATTAGAGCCAGACCTCTGTGATCTTTTCTTCTCCTGTTATGTTTGCAATATGTCCCTGATTAGCAAAGTGTCCAAGAACCCTAGAGTTGTCAAACGTTTTTTTATTTGATTTTGTAGAGAAGCAGATAGTAACAGACATGAGATGCTCCCTAAGGGTTTTATCTGCCCAAGCTTTCTCCTCCTCCATAATTTGCACTCAAGTAATGCTGCCCATGTATCTCTACTGATATCTCATCCTGCACCTGAGCTTTGGCTAGAAGCAATAGTTCTGTTTGTAGACACCTCACTTCTTTTTTTTTTTTAATGGCATTTTTCCCAGCAATTACGAAGCAGGACAAAATATCAATGCACAGGCTTCAACAGATGCCTGAAGTCCAAAGAAATCTTTGAAAGGGATGGATTACTACATAATCTGTAGCACATTCTTTTGCCAAGTAACATGCTTCATCTCACTTTAAGAGAGAAGTAGTGTAAAACCACCTCACCTTGTTTCATCACTACACATCTTTACAGTTGTTCTGGTGCTGCTTCAGATGTTGTAAAATGCACCAGTTCACTCAAGCGCTGCTTCAGCCTGCATGAAAACAGGCGTAGGAAATTCAATACCCTTCTAGGTCTCCTTTCCTTCCAAACTCCCATCAGCCATCATTCCACCTCTTTACAAACAGCATCCAGATGTTAACAAACATACCAAACTTACTGGTTTTCAGTGGCACAACCTTTTTCTATTTAGCTGTTTCTGTCATTTATTTTGTCCACCCTGCAGCCTTTGGTGATTGTTCATATTTCCAGCTTACCACAAAATATGTTGCATGAGCATCAACAGAAGAATTCTTTTAATATGAACCAAAACAATACTATTTGCTTCAAATCCAGGGAAATAGAACCTTCATTTAAATTTATGTTCATTGGAGCTTTCACTGATATTTTTCTGGATGGGAATTCACTGTGGAGCGTCACTGAATGTTCCAGTTGGATTCCAGTAGTGAACTTCTATTTTCAGAATTCCAAACAACTCAGTTCCAAAAAGACTGAGGATCTTTTAAGTATTTTTAAAATATGCTTCATTTGGTAGAAAATAAGTCCTCATGCCATGAACTATAGGTTTTAAGATCAATACAGGTCCGATAAGGCTGACAAGAAACAAAAGTAGAATACACTATGCCTTGCACAGGCTTTGCAGCATCACTGAACACATTAATGCTTCTACACTTTAAAAAACTTTCTGAGTTAAATTTACAGGTATGCTGATCTAAACAAGGTTCTTTAGGGTCTTTGCAAATGACAGTGAGAAAAATTTCAAGGAAATGCAATTATTTAGATAATGAAAAATATCACTACGGCCAGCCTTTAGAGCCACCTGTAAAGAGAACTGTGGGCAAGATTTTGCATCAACACTGCCGTTAGGTGAAAGGATCTCCATTATAGGTAAATAAGAGAGGAAAGGAAGAAAGAAAAACTGGACCAAGAAAGTTAAAGCAAAGCAGTGACAGTGCTGTCTTTGAGCACAAGTCCTGTGCTCTGCTCCAGAGCAGCAAGCTAGGGGAAGAAAAATCTACAGCAAAGGTCTTGGTTACGCTCCCCTCTCATGCCAGTTTCAGGGTTCCAATCTGTTTTCCTATGAGAGCATCTCACTTTTGCTGGAAAATTATTTTTTCCCTCCTGCAATCTAGACAAAAACTTATCAGCAACATGAAACAAGATTGCAACTCAAATGCAGTAGATGCTCTGTTACAACAGGATAGACAAAGTCAGCAGTGACACAAGTGTGATTATGGGAAAGGCCTCCATGATTTTGGTTTGTTTTTACACAACCTGTGTTCTGCAGCTGAATATTTGTTTAAAGAAATAATGCATACAAAGTGATCCTTGACTGTATGCAGCAAAGGACCAGATGCTATTGGGTTACGCTTCCCTGGACAGGCAGCACTAAAAGTTTGAGAAGTAATGCCTCAATAAAAATGCAAGTTAAATAGAACTCCAGGCTGTAATAGTGCAGTTGCTGCTTATATTCCTACCCCCATTTATGTGACAGTGTTTACTACTTTTTCTCCCCAGGAGTAAGATTTCAAATAATTACTCTTTTAACTTGCAGTCTCAAAACTCTGTTCTTTTCAGGTCTTTATGGAAAAACTCCATGAAGTCTGATTCTGTTCACTTCCTTTCCAATTACAAGGTCTTCTGCAAACTTGGTCATTTATACCCAAGAAACAGCTTCAAAGTGTTTAGAGGTGATTAGCAAAGCCCATGAAGATAAACCTGGACCTTGCCCCTGAATAACTCCAGCTAGGAGGAAACATCGAGCTTTTGCTGTCAAATTAGAATCAGAAACATGGAGAACCCACAGAGAAAACCAGCAATGTTCACCAAATACTCTCTCTAGCCCCATAGAATCATGGCTATAAATAGGGAAATATCAGGACTTCTCAGCAAGGTTGATAAAACTGGATTTTGCCTCCTGGAATAAGGAATTTGGACTGGAAGTTGAACTGTTCCTACCATAAGAAGAAGGAAAGAAAAAGCAGTTACAAGTGGGATGCAGAGCCCAAGAGCTGGGAATCTTTGAAATTGGCCCTTCTGCTGTCCTAAGGAGAGGAGGGGAAAGTTGTTGGCTCGTAACTGTGAGTCGTACCTCAGATACCCTATTGCTCTTCCTTCAGCACAAGCACCTTGGCCTATGATGGCTCCCAAGAAAACAAACCAGGATTATGGGACTTTTGTTTGTTTACTTTGGTTTGAGCTTGTTTTTCCTCCCCAGGGCAACTTTGACACTCACAGGGAAGGTTCTGGCTAGCTATTGCACTGAGTTTGTGTGCAGAAAGGGTTTGGTAGCAGGAGGGGCTACAGGGGTGGCTTCTGTAAGGAGCTGCCAGAAGCTTTCCCTATGTCTGATGGAGTCAAGGGCAGCTGGTTCCAAGATGGACCCACCACTGGTCAAGGCCGAGCCCATCAGTAATGGTGGTAGTGCCTATGGGATTACAGATTTAGGAAGGGGAAAAAACCTCTGTAACTGCAGACAGAGAGAAGAGTGAGAACACGTGAGAAAAAGACCTTTAGAGGTGGCACTTGGTGTAGCCCCATCGGCGTTGTTGCCTTTTTGGTGCTTGCTGAGCACTCATTGAATCTTGTTTATGGTAGAAGTAGTATTCTACACCAGCAGAGAAAGTCACTTTTCAATAAATCTATATTTGGCCTGCTGTGTTCTGTACGTGAAATTGTTAAGCCTGTTCCTTTCCCACTCTGTGTTGTCTATTTTATATAAATGATTCATGAGCATTGATTTGTTGGTTTGCTTCTTTTAAGAGTATGCAGTTATTCTACAAAGGATTATATAAAATATTCATGAGGTTCAGATATAATACACCTGCAGCGTGGTTGCATTACCTACCAAGTCTTACCTCAGTCAGACTGATTTATTTATTTTGGCTCTGTTTTCATAGCATTTCACTCTTTCAAGCCACATAACTTCTTAACCAAGGAAGTTAAGAAACTAAAGTCAATGAAGTCTGTTCAAAGCTTTCACTTTTACTGATTTTACCCCTCCAGATATTCCCAGATCACAAACCCTGATCTTATCAGAGCCAGATGGCATGAGTATGCCTAATCCATTATACTAAAGGTTTTGGAGGGGATTACTGAGACAGTAAAGAGCACACATCAAAGAAGAAAAGAAGAAAAGTTTTCTTCTTGTTTGCACTGAAAGAAACAAACCAGCACTTAAAATGCACACAAAATTAAATAATTTAATGTAACAAATGCTTCTCTTTTTAAGAATGCCAATGTTAAATGAATAAATAAACGTATGTATATATAAGGATACCATAAGACGACGACATGAATGAGTTTTGCCAGACCCAAGTTTCATCTCTGCCTATCACTGCTCCCACAGGGAACCAATCGTGCAGTTTTCGTTCCATTATGCTGATGTATTCCTTTTGCTCCTTCTAGCAAGGGAAAAACTAGAAGCTTCACCAATTGAAAATAGTTTTGTTCTTAAAAAGTCATCATTTGGTTTGTCTACTTCATATTAGAAGGAAGAACATCCATTAGCCAAGGGCTTAGAAGTACTTTTTGATGAATTGAATTGCATAATGATGCTAAATAATACTAAATAAAAATAAAGCTTTCAAACAATGTTTTTGAAATAAACCCTGAAAAGATTGTTATAGAGTGACCTGCAGTTATGAGGAGCTGAGGGAGCAGACTCACAATAGCTGTTTGTCTCAGGAGAATAAGAGAAACGAAAGACAGCTTCGAGCGATCAATGCTTCACCACCAATGGCTGCACAGATCCACAAATACAGTGGCTTCCCAGCATGGGAAGAAGATGGAAATGCTGCTGAGCACATTGTAGCCCACCAATGCCCAATCCTCTCCAGCCTGGCAGGATTTGTGCCTTACTCTGGGGTGGGCAGGGATCTAGGGTGCAATCAGTCCTCAAATACCCTGCACAGCCATTACCCCCATAGACACCAGTGAACCCGAAGCCATTAGGAAAGAGAGAATGGCTTCATTCACTTTACAGGCCAGAAATCTTCATGCACCATTCACAGACTATTTGGTCTGAGTGGCCATCCTTTTTATGGCCAACACACAAGTAGGATGAAAGAATAAAACCCTCTATGCACTAGCTGTCTGCTCTTGAGTTTCAAACAGACTTTAACTTACAAATGCTCCCTACATATTAATTCTGGGAAAGATTTTTGGAACACCAATCTGCAGCTGGGGTGGGAAAAGTACACTTTTTATCAGTTATATAAACTTTCACTTCTATTAAATTGTTTTCTGAATGTGCATTTCTCTTTCTTTTTTTTTTTTTTTTCCCCTACTTGCTGGTGTTGATTAGGCATTGTTTTTATCTACACCAAAATAACATTGGTTCCTATTTTCATGGCAAGTTTTGCTTTCACATTTTTGGTAATAACAACAAAAAACCCCCATACTGTTTTCCCGGCAATAATCAGCCCAATTTATCATGACTCCAGTGCTGACAAGTTGTGGCTTTGTTACGGGTACAGTTAAGCACATGCTTTTCAGTTAAGCATAATATTCATCCTGTCTCTCAGCTGGATTTCACTTTCAATATACACCACCTAAATCCAGAACAGCTTCTTGTAACCACAATCAGAATCTAGCCCAGCCAGTTAATTCAGGAAAGGAACATAAAAATACCACGATAGTATTCAATGTGACAGCATTGTTAAAACACACTAACATGCTAAAATGTTGTGGGAAAGAACCTGCAAGTAAGTTAAGAGTTTCCACTTTGTGCTGCTTTGATGGGGCTTGACATACGCAAGCAGAGAGATCTGTCACACCAAGTGTGTGGTTGGAAGGTCAGCCTCCATGTGTGGCTGGGCACATTCAGCAAGACCGAGTGCCCTCCCTGGGGCACAGCCTGGAACATACATGCAGTGACAGGGATTGACAGCGCAGTTGTCCTAAAAACCTCCTCCACATCCATTGCAGGCAGCAATTCTCACAGCAGCCCACGCGGCTGAGGTGGGGCAGAGGCCACAGCCTGACCTGTTCCAACCCTCCACTCACTCTTCTCAAGTGCCAACACACAGACCAGGGTGATGTTCAGCCAGTGAAAACTTGAGGCCATTTCTCACCCCTCTTTGACAAGTCCTGCTACTCACGATCGTGTGGGCAAGTGTGAAAAGTGACAGCAATAAAGACAGTGCGGGAAGGTGTCCTCATGGTAAACAGTCCAGCCTACACCCACAATGTGAAGGATCTGTCAGTTTTCATGGGGCAATGAGAACTGGAGCTGTTTCAACCAATTTTTGCATCCTTTGTGTTCCACATTACCCAAGAGCTCTGTTCTACTTTTTTCCTGGAACCTAACTTTATGTGATGGACCAGCACTTGCATTTCCAGCTCCGGCACAAAGCATTTAAACCTGCAGGTATCACCTGCTCCTCACTGTGCCTTGAAAACATGCGACTAGCGTCCACGTCTTCCCTTGCCTCACTGCATAGTTTGAGGTTCCTTTTGAAACTCTTGTTCTTTACTTCAGCCAGGAGGCCAACGTATCTCAGCATCTTGTATCAGAAATGGGGGCCAAATACAACTGCCTGACACTCCTGAACTACTTCAATAATTTTCCACTACTGAGCCCTTAGAACTCCACTAAGCTGGAAATCATGTGTTCTACTGATACTACTTCACAGGTTTTCGAAAACAGCTGAAAATAAGAATTAAATGAATCCTAGATGCAAGACAGTGAGTTCAGACTCGTGGACTACAAGATTGGTAACAATTCTAGAAGGAATCCCCCCAGTTTGAAACAAAACAAAGCTTATTTGTCTTCTCCATGCTTGATCAGCTGGGGCCACTCTGATTACTGTTGGGGAACTAGAAAGAAAACCAGAGCAAACTCAGTGTTATCACAGGGCTGACCAAAAAGGGAACCAAATTCCTTTATTCCTCAACTTTAAGCCGTTTCAGCCCATTCCCTGTTTTATTCTCTCTAACTGCTAATCAGCCATGTCTCGCCACCCAAGAATGAAACTGCCCTACAAGTGCGTTACACACTAATAAAGGAATTCATATTTTTTTCCATCATCTCTATCCTCCTATTTTGGGAAGTTGCTTTTGGCTTTATTCCCCTGCCCTCCTTGCCAGCAAAATTTGTCCTTTTCCCTGCCCAATCAATTCCTTGAGTACATTTCAATTTCTCGCCATCTTCCTCCCCCTTGCCTATTGCACACCTACCATTTTGCACTTGTTCCTCTAATTATGGTTTCTATACTTTTCCCTAAAACAGGCTGCCATGAACTAAGTAACGAACAGCATTGCCTTAAATGCAAAAACAGCGTTTGATGAAGTAAGTGAACAGGAGACAAACTCCAAGGAGACAAAACTGTAGCTACACAGCCCACACTGAGGAATGTCTCTAAATACTCACGAATAAACAAGATGTAAGGGAAGTAAAGGCATTCAGTCAGCAAAGATGGATGAAGTAACAGTTTCTTCTTCTCAGCTGCTTGGCATTTAATATATCAGTGAGACGGCAGCAAGCCTTGGCTTTAGTACAGCTTGAGCCTGCAAGGATAACAGTTTGTACATCTGCCTTTCACGTGCCACAGTTAGGTCTGGTCAGAGAGTAGTGTGGGAATGATTGCAGGGTTTTGCCTTCAGAACGAAGGAAGAAATCATTGCATGCAGTTGTCAGACACATTCCAAGGTTACACAAATAAAGTCACATAATTATAATATTTATTCGTTTTTTTCTCTAAATGGATACCAAGTAGCCTTGCACTTTGCTGACCAAACCTTCCTGTTCTGCTCAAAATAGGATTTTTGAACCTTTTGTTCAGTAATACAACTCCTCAACATATTTTAATGGCCTCATACCAATCACAGCAGAAGAGTAAGTGGTAAGGACCCAACACTGACATCTTATCTTCTGTTAGGGTTAGGCAGTTATAAACATGGACAAAGCAAAAGTTACAAAATTAGGCGATGAACTTGTCACCTTGCCAGAATCCAACTGGAAGAAGCCTTCTTCTTGGAATACCATTTAAATAGATGTATGGATTCAATTAGCACCCGCCCAATATGAATGGTGCATAATTTACATTTACGTCAAGCTGCCCTATAAATCCGATAGCTTTACAGTCATCTGCCTGCGAGTACCTTACCCGCCATTCTGACTGACTGCCAACATGTTTTGGCTATTTATGCAGTGAGAAACAAAAGGAGTTCTTTTTGGTTCCTATGTCCTTTCATTTTAGTTTTGGAAAGAAAGCTCACGAATTTTCCCATCCTTCTTTCCTTGCAGTCTTTTTTAGAGAGAAGAAGAGGAAGGGGCAAAAGAATATGAGAGGAATAGCAGAAGGAGGAAAAAAATGTGAATGTCTCAAGCATGTCCTCATGTCTTTAAAATGCCAGGAAAGAAGGATCACTATTTCCATTTCATTCCCCTCCTCCAGTTTCAAGCACTCCATGGGAGAGGAGATGATGACATTAAGAAGTATATCATGAACAGCTGAAGCAGGAATATTGGCTGTGTCTGAAACATCAGATAGGTTTTCTCTCTCAGTGAGTTAGGAGTTGGGATGTAAAGACCAACCATTTTCTTCTCCCACTTCACTGCTTATAGGGAGTGTTACTTATTCCCAATTCGCTGTACAACAAGCTTTTGGGGAAGTGTTTTTCTCCATTGATTCTCCAGAGATGTCTACTTACAGCCATAGTTAAGTACCACTCATGTAATTTATGCACCTCTAGCATTAGTTGCTCTCCTTTTTTTGCCCCCCATTTGATCCAAGGAAAGCAAATGAGATAAAGGCACATTGCAAACAACAGCTGTTCACTGAGTGACAAGAACTTTGGCAAACTCAAGTTGAACATGAGACTGGCAGGGCAAAATTTCATATGAAGATTCTCTGCTGGGACACTCACAAGAAGACATAAAAACATATTTTGAAACATCTAAAAGATTTTACTGTAAGTAACCACCAAATAAACAACAACTGAGAACCGTTCCTATTAGTGAGTGATGCAGCAGAATAAATCCTCAAAGGAGCCAGGAAAAACATGCTCCATGGCATTCTTGGCACTGTAATGCTGGCCGTTGAAAAGGTAGTTGTAGGGAAGGGTGGGGGCTTTTATCCCCTTTTGTCTTATACTCCTACAAAAAGAAAAAAGGAAATCCAGGGAATATTCAGACCTTTTTTTTTTTTCCAGTTGCCCTCTATGGTTCATTTGAAAGTGGTTCCAGACCTTCAGGGGAAAAAACTTTTCCCTGTGTGAGTGGAAAAGTCACAGCTGTAAGTCAGTAAATCTTCTTATTACAAACAACCACTTCTGATATGAATTAGAGCTCAGGTCTTGCAAAAGGTCTGTCCTATAATGAGAAGAAGCCATGAGTCCTCCTGTTCCAGAAAAATACTTTGGGGTGAGGTTTTATTTCTGAGCAGTGTTTTGTCCGGATATCCAGAGGACACAAGTACACCCAAGGCAATGCACCTGGCATGAGTTCTGGCACCCCCACACCAAGAAGTGTGGTGTGTTCCATAGCACACCTGGGACAGCAGGACCTCCCAGAGTCACTGCTTCCACTTTTGTTCTGCTGCACAACAGCGTCTGCTGGTTGTCCCTTGTCAGATCCTCTTCTCAGCCCTGAACTCAGAAGACAGAGGCTGTCAGACACAGCATAAATCACCCTCTCACCTGAAGCTGCAAGTCTCGACCCTTTCACAAGGCAAGCACCTGAGCACTGCCTTCAGCAGAGAGGCCACTACAGTGGCAATCAAATAATGTCAGCTCATCCAGCCCAGAGCTTGGCAAAACCACATCTCTGTCCCTTGCATGCCACAGGGTACCTTCTGATGTTCAAGGCTGCTTGCGAGGAGGCTTGATTCCACAGTCTGGCAAAGCTGGCTTTCAAAATTATTGTCTGGGCATTTAGCTTACTTTTTTTTTTTTTTGTATTTTTCATGTTTATACTAATTTATGCATATAAATAAGCTATATGTATCCACTAGCTTTTCTACATTTTCACAGCCAAGTATTTCTGAGTGAATATTAAAAAGATGTTAATAACATGGCAAAGCTAATTAAACATTGAGCATGTTGCTATGTAGCTAGCATTTTAAGGAGAACTACAGCTGCTGTGATGGGATTTCATTTATGTGCAAGAAAACACCCTCTTAGAATAATCAGAAATATATTATTCAGAAAAATACAATATCAAACCATTTCAGCTGTCAAAATAATAAAAAATCTGACAGGAGAAAATCAAGCCATTTAACAATTGTATAAGAAAGCTTCAATTTATACAAAGAGGTAAGGTTTTTTCCTCTTATGCCCTAGATGATTGTGGCTGCAATAATGCTATCTATTTATGATGGATCTGGAGGAAGTAATCCAGTCTTAAATGGAACAAAAAGAGATAAATACATATTAATAAAAGTACAGATAAAGCGCATCAGCAGATATGCCAAGAATCTCTCAGCTGTCAAACACAGAGATAGCAAATATCTTTTGAGTTCAGTATATAGCTCTTCTGAATGTTAACAGCAAGCACAGGCAGGCAATTTAAACAAAGACTAAAGCAGCAGGCAAGCCATACTGCACTGCCTCAGCTGCCTCTCCTGCTAAGGATCCTGTAACATCATGTGAAAGTCTTATTTTCCTATTCATGCTTTATAGGGTAGATCAAAGTCTGAAATACAGTTTTCCATATGAAATGTGATTGCCAACTCTCCTTTAACTCTGTTAATGTAGCACTGCAAAGTCCTGTTTCTTTTTGTCATATCTGTGTCAACCATTAACTCTAAGCCTTTCCTTTTTTAGGTTATAGTGTCTATAAACACTTAGAAATGTGAAAGTAAACCTAACTTATGATAGCTTGTAGTTCTGCTCAAGCATCACAACAGTTATACTGCAGCTGTACTGACCCTGGCATCTCATATTGTGCCTTCCAATAGCTGTGCAAACTTTAGTGGGTTTACACAACTTAAACACCTGCAAGTTATGCAGCTCAGTAGACAAGATCAATACACAGTCAAATGCCTTCAACTGGCATCACTTCATCTAGGAAGAAATGGCTAGTAAAATTAAGTATGAAAAGCAGATATGGCTATATCCACAGAGGAGTCAGATCTGAAAAATGGCATAGTGGCTACATTAAAATAGAGAAAAGTCGTAATTTAAAGCCATATTGATTTTGAAGGAGAAGCCAAAACTTGCCTCTGTTACAGCAATGGCATATAAAAGAATTGAAACAGATCCCATGATCTCAGTGTTATTGAGGCATTCTGAATTCTCAAATGATTAAAAAAGAAGGAATATATTCAGTCAGCCTGACACACAGCACTCCCAACTTCTACAAAATTGCCCTTGAAATAAGATGTTGGCACACAATATTTGAGCAAAAGTAGACTTTCAGAGTGGGATAAAGCACTGTGCCATTTAGAACAGAAGCAACAAAGATTAGATGCAGCTAACTACAATGTCTTATACAAATAGAGTCAAGCAGGTTATATCCCAGCCTTTCAACAGCCTTCCCTCTTCCAGACAGTCTGTCACCCCTATGACATAATAGGGAAGCCTCCAGATGTGAGAAACATTTTCCTGTGATGACTTTTACTACACTCTAAAGATTCATTGCAGGGTTCTTTCCACTGATTGCCTCCCACAGGTCAAAACCATCCAGTTAAGATATGCATCTAAAATAAGCATCACTGTCATTTCCCAAGGCAGCAAAACATAAGGAAGATTTTTGCCAAGATTAAAAACAAACAAAAACCCCCCACTAAGACTAAATGTCAATATGCAAAACCTGCATAAAAAGACTGACATGAACCCTGTATCTCAAGATTTATGCTCCTAAATTTGGGGCTTTGATTCCTAAGTGAAAGACTTTCTTAATGAGTGTCTTTAAGGAACAGACAACAAAAACAGTGGTCAGAGATGATGGTTTGCATTCAAAGCACAGCATTTTTTGCTGGAGAAAGCATTCAAAGCACAATGCCTTCCCTAGAGAAAGCTGCCTTCTCTAGAGAAAGCTACCATCTATAGCTGTACAAGAAGAGAGTGCAGATGCTCAGATGACACCTGGAGTGGATTGCAAGGATGGCATCTTCCACAGGAAAACAAGAGACAACAAATGAGGTCCCATGGATGTGATCTGCAGCCTCATGGGATGACAGATGCTGGGTGCTCTAATGATAATTTTGTACAGAATATTTGTCTTGAACATACAGAGAAGAGAACTTAAAGACTCTAACCTGAACTATAGTCATCTTTATAATCCTCCCTCACTACACACTTGGCGGTGGATCTTCAGGCCCTCTGGCTTGAACCTCTGCCTAAGAGCTAGAAGGCTCCCTGGCATGACACATAGGAATGTAGAGGAGCCAGAACTGATTTTTCTCAGCTTCCCTCCTGAAGCTTGCGGAAGAAACAAAGCAAAGAACTCCACGTCCAAAGAGCAAGCATATCTCTTAAATATGGTTAGAAATGAGGAAGATTGTTTCATCTAAAAAGTAGAAATAGCATGGATGTCCCTAAGCTTAGATGAGGCACTTGCAAAGCAAGTGTAAAAAATCATACTGTTAGAACCAGTTGATGTACTGTACCCACTCTCTTATTACAGAGTTAATCAGCCAGAGTCCAGACCATGAGAGAAACAGACTAATTTTGGACTTAAAGAGACACAAAGGGAATCTAGCGAGACTTCTTCCAAAAAAATAGAGAACAGCTCAGGTGAACAAGCTCATCTTTGCTTCAAAGGCAACATGAGCAAAGATTTTTTTGTATTAGGAGAGAAAAAAAATTATGTATTTGTCTTATTCTTTTGTGCAAAACATTAACAAAATGACCACACTGTAGCAATGAGCCTAAAAATAATTTTCATTAGAAACGTCACAACAGAGACTGTCTGACAGTAGGCTACAGCTTAGCAAGGATGGGTCTCAATCATTTGCAATATATGTAGATATGTAACAAGCAATTCCCCTTAGCCTCAATTAAAGACTTGGAGAAAACAGTGTCAAAATAAAACACCTACTGTGAAAGCTATACAATGAGACTGTGATCCATATTTAACAGTCTTAAATTAAAAGACACCAGTGAAGAATGGATGGCTGCCCAATGCAATTTTGTTTGCTAGAAGGTCGAAAGCAAGAGTATCTGCACTGTTACAAATTTACATCTGAGTTGGTGAGGACTTAGAGAGCTGTAAACAGGCAAGATGAAACCCTGCATCTGACTAGGAACTCCAAGAGCTCTCAGTGTCCTGGGAATTATTTTGTGCATATGACTCATAAGACTTTTGATTTTGTGCATATGACTCAAATATCTGTTTTTTCACAAGAATTATATATAACATAAAAAAACCATTGCAACTGAACTCAATGAGTGGAAAAATTTCCTTTTCCAGAAAAAGTGTGAGATAATCAGGTACAAGGCCATTCATTCTGCAAGATGGGCAGTAAGGGGCCAGGTCATGTCAGCTATCCACTCTGGCACAGCAGGGCACAAATGAACTTACTTGATCCAGCTGCAAGATAGCAAATGTTCCTAGGAAGACCATACAATGATCCTGGAAGATCATGCAACAAACAGCAGAGCATACCCCAGAGGCTCTGTGTAACAGGCCCTTAGGTTGTTCTTACACATCTGGAATTCAGCATCACATCAACATGGATATTACATTACTATCATTTACATGTTTGTTTCAAGAAGCACCATGTAAGTACATTTTCAGTCTTAAGACCAGGCAGGAACCGATTTCTCATTGGGCAGCGTTTATTATTTGGGACTGTGCTGCAGGGTATAGCCCCAGCACAAGAGTCATTTTCAAGCAGTGCAAGAGCTCCTGCTCTCCCTTGAGGGAGAGCCCCACTGAGCAAGTGATAGGAGAAAATTATCCCTGTCCATTTCCACATGGCAAAGCACACAGGGACATTCTGCAGTATTAATTTCTGACAAACTCTGTACAACAGCAAATAGAGCAGAATATAAGAAATCTGTTGCTTTGTTGTTAGGATAAATTCATTCCCAGAGCAGTCAAAAAGCAACTTGGAGACATGTTAGTGGTCTCCTGCCCTAGGAAAAGCATCAGGGCAATAGAGATTTATATTTCAGAAAAAACCAAACAAACACAAAACCAAGCAAAAACCCAACAAAACAAAAAGAAACTAAAAAGCCAAAACAAAACAAAAACCAAAAACCCACACCCCAGTGTAACACTGAGATGAGCTTGGCAGAACAAATGAAGGTATATTTTGCCTGGCATAAGAACAGACAAGCCCGAGATGACGGACAGAACATGATTTGGCTGGAACCTTGGAGTTTCCAGTTAGAAACCCGATCTCACATCCACTGAAAACCAGGGAAAGACTTCCAGACACAAAACTAGGTGAGATGCAGACTGAATCCTTAACCAACACAAATGGGGAACGAGTTGGTAGATAGTATTTGTTTGCAACAAGCATTTCCAGGAAAAGTGCCCTAAAAGAAAGAATTCCTATGAGAGGAAAATATTTTTCTTCAGCGTTATAATTTTATTTTGATTTAATTTGCCATTAGATTAACTTTAAAAGCACAATACATCTCTGTGCGAACAGAGTATATACCATGAAAGATAGGTTCCTACAGCTAGTTGCTCATTGTTAGATGAAAGCTTCAAAACTGTTTTCCTCACCACCCTTTTTTTAAAATTAGTGACTTTACACAGTTGCAGTGCTTGTAGTAAGTACCATTTCAAAGAGTACTTGCCTGAATAAATCTGAACTTTTCATTAGGTTTGTAGATTGGGTACAGTTTAGTTGCATTTGTCTGAGTCTTTGCTGTTTTCTCCAGAAAGATAGCAAATCTAGGAGCTGCCACTTTGAGAAGACTTTGCCAAGCAGGAAAATTTCAAAACACATTTGACTAAACTGACCACATGAACTTAATACATTAACAACTCGGAAGAGAATAACTCTTACTCATACACAACTTAGATATTGCTGCAACATGATCCGTTTGGGCAGAAAGATATGAAAGGTTGTTAAACATACATTAAAAGAAGCCCTTGGCCCAAGACTCTCCATCAGCACTGCTGTACTAAACAGCTGAAGACATGTGGACACACATCAAGTGCCCACAATGTGTGCACTACACCCACAGCAGAAACCCTTTGGCACCACAGAAGGGCTAGAGAGAAGCACGCACCAAATTGCCATCTCACCACCTCTGACCTGTATATTAGCATTCATCCACATCTGACAGTAACACAGCTCCACCCAGGTTTTGGAGAAGCCACCCCTTGCAGACCACCCTCCTTCCACACTGCTACATCCACTAATGCATGCACTTGCATTGAGCACAACAAGCCCGGCCACTGCTGGGTCAGAGGGAAAAAATACCAAACCAAACACTGTTGCTGCCTAGCACAACAGGCCACACCTACAACAGCACTAGGAGAGGCCATCCCAGCAGTTTCAACACCCCGTTTCCATATTTAGCAAGCTAGGAAGAAGAGGGAAACCTGGCTTTGCACTAGGCTGGGGATGTTCAGGCGACACTTAACTCTTTAGCTTTCAGATTTCAACTACAACCAGCCATGCCCCATCATGGGACAGGCAGGAATCATCTCTTCAGCTGTCTAACTGATAAGCCAGTGCCACTGGTACATACGTGCTGAGGTTGCACACCTGCTGCAGCCTAGGTTGCCACGTTGCTACCCAGCACCTGCATGGATAGAGCAACTGTGGACACTAAGAAGCAAACCATGTGGAGAGCTGAGGATTGCTGGCTGGGGACAATGGGCAAATGGAGCAGCACAGGCTGGCATGTGATGATGAAGGCATAGATGAACAGAAGGCAGTACAGATATAGAGCATCTCAGTGGCCTGAGGGTGCTGACTGGGCACCGGGAGCAACAGTCCTCAATAGGATTCAACCAGTTTGCCCCTCACTTTGCACATTGCCCAATTCCAAACATTATCACAAATCTCCCTCTGTGAGCCTAAAGGGTTGTCACCACAAAAATAAACCATATTTTCTGTTTACCACAGCTGTAGGCCTCAGACACGTGGCCTGACACCCTGTCACTAAACACACCCCTCACATCAACTGAGGCAACAGGTCCAAGTAAGTTTACTGCTGCTTTTTCCTTTGTTTATAACTCATGCTTCTGCCTCAGTCCCTCCTTGGCACGAAGCAGTGATTGAGCAATAGCACATGCGTCTCGTATTTCCACTGCCACAGGTTCAACAAAGAGTACAAATCACAGAGACACATGTATCATGGGCGCAAACCCTCTGCATGGGCTACAATTCTTCAGTCTATGAACAGCTGCCTCTCTGACTAGCAGACAGCCGCTGCATCAAGAAATACAAAGTATCCACCATTATTTATTAACACTCATCAAGGTCCTGCTGGCTCGAGGGCTGCTGTCTTAGGCACGTCAGGCATTTTTTCCACACAAAACATTGAGTATTGGGATGCAATGGCAAGATCCCCACATACCACAGGTTCCTCACCATTCTACACTGTACCACAGGAGTGGAGAAGCTGAGGTACCCTGGGAATCTGTGGATTTGCTTTAAGCTCAGTAGAAGCAGGAGATAGCCCGGGACAGTCCATTTTAGCACACTTTTATATAAGTATGTCAGGAAATAGAGATGACAGTCCTGTGGTAGTGATTACTATCTTCAAGGAAGAGGAACATATGGCACTGTCCTCTGATCATTTGTAGGAATAATGGTAGTGACAATATAGACCTAGGAATTTTTATTACAATCTCTGTATAAATTATGTGCTTTCACCATATATTATCTAGTACTGTACTGTTAGAAGGATACTTTTAAAGCAACAGTATAGGCTGCCCTGTTTTAAGAGGTGAACAAGTTTATTAGCAAGTTTGGAGGATGTAAACTCCTTGCGACCATCACTTTTATTGATGTAACAGCTTAAAAAATTACAGTGAACAGCAAGGAAATAATTAAATATTGCAGGAGAACAAGTAAGATTTCATAGATGTCAACAGCCACCCTGAGCTGTAACAGCGCATCACAAGCTCTTTCCACAGCAACCTGCAAGTCCAGGTTAGTGAGCCCACGTTTGGAAGAACCAATGGAGGATTAGTAGACAAATCCCTACCATGCTGAGACACCCTAGCCATTTTGAGTCTCTGTGTAGAAAAGATGTTCTAGCTGCAAACCCATTCCACAAGTAAATTTTCCTTTATGAGGAATTTGTCATTCCCAGCTATGGGAGTTCACATTAGTCAGTTCCATCTACATCTAGCTGTAAGGTCACTTTCTTATGCAGCTTTGCAAAAGGGCCTCATTATGGCTACTACTATGTCTGGTGCTACACTACTCTAAGTGGGGACTCAAAGTTCCCCACTTGATCCAAGCTGGAAGCATCTACCCCTGAACTTAAGCATCTCCTCAATTTGCTGTCCACAGTAACTCCAGCCTGTACACAGCTACCATTAAGGTAAGGTAAGATTGGCATTTCAGGGATGCTGTGAATATTTGACATAACACAGGTCCTGTCTGGAGAAGGTAGAAATCCAAACAGACAGAAACGTAGGAAATGCACAAGTAAGTGATCCACCAACAAAGGCTAAATGGGAGGAGTGGGGAAGAGTCCACATCTCCTCATATCCCGCTTTTGTGCGGTTTCCAGGGCACCGTCGCCATTCACTAGATCTTTCTGCAGCGACTTTCAAGGAGTTTGCTAATTCTCTCTACTGTCCTCCATGCGCACAGCATACCACAAGGCATATGCTCTAGTGTTGTTTACAGAGCAACAAGTAACAGAGCAGCCTGTGCAGCTTCCAAAGGAATTCCTGGTCACTTACTCTGCAGTTACCATTATTACCAATACGTGTTTCCTGGTTACCACTCCTTGCAATGTTTATACACCAAGAACAGACGATCATTTCACAGAAACCAAAGAGCCTAAATGAGTGAGGAGACAAATTACCATACAAGAACAAACTTGGTGCATTACATTACCAGAATAGGTTAAATTCTCAACACATTTTAAGTATTTAAGAAATATACACAAGGTGTTACTTATATGTAGGTATATAATTTTTTCCATGTTAGACAATGCCCACCCATTCATTTTTTAAATTAAACTCTAAGAAGGTAATTTGAAATGTAAGGCTGGAATCTGCCCTTCCTGCATGATTCTCTAAGTAAGACAGAACTTTGCAAAGTATTTGAAACAAGTCCCACACTAACCAGCTACTTTTAAACGGACCATAGCTGTTCCACCAAGAACTCATACAAGTCAAATTAAATACCAATACATTGCTTAAAGAATCCCATCCACAAACTGTTGAAATACTGGTAGCAGTGAGACAGTTTCATACCCACCTTGTTAGGTTTTTGGTTTGCATATTGTGAGCCATTACCTAATGTTAAGTTTATTCTTTGCTTTGCTAGTGTTTCTGAGGGGTTTTTTCCCCTTGCCCCCTTAATAAAACATCAGAGGTGAAACACAGATTAGTCATATCTGAGACATTCCAGCATGTTAGTTTGCCAGCCATTAGTAATCTGAATTCTGTGTAAAGTTCCCACTATAAAAGCAAAACGCAGGCAGATTTTGCCAAAGCATGCTCAGATAAAGAGGGGATCCTTGAACTTCTTTCAGGAGCCAAGCAAAATGCATTAGCTTGCACTCTCAGTACGTAGAGCCAAGGGGAAAACAGAGACCTAGCCTCACATATTGGCCTTGTGCCCTTTCCACACCATTAAATGACTAAGGCACTATGGAAGAAATGTTCTCCATGCCCTGCTGAAATGTCACATTGCTTGTATTCTCATTTCCAAAGGCCTTTGCTTTACTAACAGGCATAAATGCATTGCTTCTTTTTGGATGCCTGTATGATGTCCAGTGTTTCTTACTGAACTTTGAAAGCTTCCATACTGTCAGGGAATGCACTGAAAGTGATGCTGTGCAAGAGGGTGAGAAAGAGAATGAGGTGCAGTTTTGTGTGTAATATGATCTACAGAATATCATACTGCATGCAGTAGGAATAAAAGTAGTCATTACTGAGATGAGGTATAAATTTTACACTGCTGTAGCCTGTTACTCAGCTGATCTTTCCAGAATCTTGGAAAAGTGTACTGCAGCTATGCATATATATTATACTTAATGATGGCCATTAAGTCTGCAGTCACAAGATTCAGTCTGCCTTTTGCAGCTAAATTCATACTGCAGCCTCCCAGATTTTGTAATAGTTACTGACATGGTACAAAATAATATTCCTGTGGAATCATGACCCTGATTAGTAAACGGGTAACTGCACTCTCTTCTTCATCTTCATTGGTCCCCATGGGTTTATACTAACAATAAATTTGTTTCATTCTTTGAAGATGAAAGGTGCTATAAAGTGCACTTTATTAAAACCACTATAAAGACTTGTTATTTTTGCTCATATACCTGCTGAGTGATGGTTTCCAGAAGTCTAAGAGCACCCTCTGAACACACACACTCACTTTACCTTCTGGTTTGGAGAATTCCTCTTAAAATGTAAGCCACTTTTCCAGATTTTGGCGTACAGCTTCTTTTTTGCTTCAGGACTATAGATCAGCTTTTCTATAACCCAGAAAGCTGTGTGGGGATACAGGTTTGCTGTAAGGTAGAAGTGACAGAAAGTCTTAATAGATTGAAATGATCCAGCAGACCAGGTTCATAGCCAGATGCTGGTCTTGACTCTTGACTAGGCCATGAACTGATGGGTTTGGGTTCAGATGTGACAGTGCCAAATTCTCACCATCTCTGACCCCAATTAAAAGTCTCCTATGATGATTTTAGTGATCATCTCTTTCCCTGCATGTTGCCTTTCCTTACATAGGAAAAGTCCTGAGAAACCTGCAGGACCATTTTTTAACGTCTACTGAAAATTTTCCTCCCTCTCTTTTCCCTTTGGTGCAGAATCTCTGAATCACTGTTTCCCAAACAGTGTCCCAAAACTCACATGGGCTTATTCTTTTGAGGCTGATGACAAAAATGTTAGTACTAGCAAAAGAACAGCCCAAGGTCCTAGTATGCCCACCATAACAAATCTAGTCACAAGGCTCTTCAAAAAAGGATGCTATCCCCAGGTACGCACCTTTAAAAGTAGGACTCTTCCTACCAAAATTGTCTGCTTCGTGTTTTCAGTCTCTGCTGTATAGATGCCAGGAGTGTGATTTCTAAGAAGCACTCAATAAACTTGGACAAAGACTTTGTTCAAATTACTAACTGTAAGCCTACCTCCTTTTCTCCTCATTTAACAGCTCTATTATTTGTTTCAATTTCTGTGAGCCTTAACCTCCCAGATGGCTTCTCAGGCTGCATCTGCTAACCACCTTCACAAACCAAGTATCCCATCTATGCCTAGAGAGCCTTTTCCCTAAACAGAAAAAAAATAGTAATAATAATTTTTTTTTTTAAAGCCAAAACAAAAAGAAACCACAAATCAAGACTTAACACGAAGAAGAAAGAAGTCAGGGAAAACTTACAGTTATCTAGTATGGTACTAACCATACGCAGTAATTAAGTAAGAGAAGAGAAATAAACTTTTACTTCAGTCACAAACACAGAAAAAAACCTGAAATAATCAGTTACATATCTCAGTTTGTGTTCTTGTGCAGCTCAAAGCATGTCCAGAGTCTGGTGAATGACAGCAGTTTTCCTGGCACTTGACAGTCAAAAATTCCTGCCTCAATAACCTTTGCAACCTGGATGATATTTTTGCAGCTATATCTTTTAAAATATTAACTGATGCCTATTAACAACCTGTCTTACTTGTAATCAGAGCAATAAAACTGTTCATGACTGCTTCTACTGCCTCTTATTTGGCAGTCAGAAGTGACCATAGCCTCTATCTTCCATCACCTCTGCCTCTTTTCTAGGCTGCTAAGAAGTCAGAAGTTTTAGAGATTTAACCTGTTGCTATGACATTCCTAGTTCTTATAACGGTTTCCAAAATCCCTGTTCTTGCCTAAGTTTCTGTTCAGAAGAAAGCTCAGAAAACTCTTGCAAACTAAAGGCAGGAGATTTTTCTTGTAGTGAGTGTCCCTTGTAGCTCTGTGCCTCACCTCCTGCCAAAGCTATGTTTGGAAAGAACACTCCTTTCCTTTCTACCAGAGTGGTTCCTTTGGAAACACAGACTTGCATAGGGACTGCGGTAAATTAACAGATATCTCAGCTGTCTTGCCACTTCCTTCCACCCTGTTATTCTTTTTAATGGCTTGCCAATGTGAAGATATTTTCATGAGACAGTAAACAAAGGGGTCTCGTGTCCCGTAGCAGATTTCCTTAATTGAGGTAGTTGGGTATCCTATTTTAAGGCCGAGAAAATAGCTGATTCAAAACAAACCCAGATCCACAGTGATGGTCACAAAATGGAAACAAGGTTCTCTAAGTTCCAGGCATTACTGAGCAGCTTCCCAGAGTGCCACTGTTAACCAGAAACATGTATGGGTAGCAAGCTTTAAAAGTGTATTAACATATTAAAGTCATATACTTAATTCAACTGTATAGAATTTAGTTCTGTATTGCTAAAGGAATGACAATAGGAAGCTTTATCTATTGCAGTCAAAAAAAAAAAAAAAGCAAGAAAGGAAGTATCTTCAGCAGTTGGTTTATGTCTTTCTTCAGTAACCCTGCCACAAACCAACCAGAGTACATAGGACAGGTTGGTAGGATAACCCACATGGAAATGTATGCGTGTGTATGAGAGTAGACCAGGTTGATTTTATTTCATTTACTCATATTGTCATATGTACACACACACATGCATAGTATCTGTGCAGACTGAAGTTCTATACACATACATACACAGGTGTTTCCTTTCTGTCTTTTGCCCTAAATTCAATCCTGCTTTTAAATACATAGCCCACACACAGCTCCCACAGATATCAGTGACAGTGCGCATGCCCATCTCTGGGCTAAAACTAGTTTATTTAGAACATCTTAGGCACGAAGCCCAGCTTCATTTTTAGTACTAATTACATTTAACTTTTATTTCTTCTATGTGAATACTGATGATCCTAAACAAATGTAAAGAAAAGCACAGGGTTTGTTTTAGATTCCTGAACAAACATTTTCAAGATCCACATCGGCATATAATGTTTCATATTTTATAGAACATCCATCCCACCGTGAGCTGCACTTCAACAGGGCAGAGAGGGGGAGTAGAAGGAGTCTAGGCCTTTACTCTTGAAAGTAAACTTTTACATACACAGAGTTGAACCGCATCATAACTTCAGTGTTAACTCTTGTGAATGTAATATATTTTTAAAATTGGTATTTTAGAAACAAAACTAATAAAGGAAGCAGGCTTGCAAAAATGAGTATTTTCTACTTTCCTCTCCCAGTTAAAGAATGTAAATCTTGTTTGGGAAATATAGAAAGAAGTCATAGGTCCCACTCACACACCTGTGATATTACCAGCTTACTTTCATTTGCTCTGTGTTTTCCTCATATTAAAAATGGAAGCACAAAAAAAAATAATATCCACTGTAGCCTTACCTCACACATCCATCCATTTACTTCATCTCCTCCACCATAGTAACATTCCCAAACATGCTCTATGTGCTCTCAGTTCATGTGTATTTGCTACCCAACTGCATGTCATTAAGCTACACACCTGCAGTGACTTAACTCATGCTTTACTCAGCTCTGAACCCCCCCAGCAAGACTGAAATCATTCACTCTTCACACTCTCATTAAATGTTGTCTTCTCCTCACGATACTCTGTGCCAACTTCCCTGATGA
Source organism: Gymnorhina tibicen (assembly GCA_013399875.1). Lineage (NCBI taxonomy): Eukaryota > Metazoa > Chordata > Aves > Passeriformes > Artamidae > Gymnorhina > Gymnorhina tibicen. The sequence goes on along the minus strand of VXAZ01002926.1, from coordinate 154,164 downwards.
ATCCAACCTCTAATACTCTGCAGGTAACTGAAGAGCAACTATTTCTTATGCCAGCTACACACAAATATGTAACTATTTAGGAGGAATAAAAAAAGGTCATTTCCAGCTTATGTGATGTGGATGACCATTGCCTTGAAACAGGAGCAATCTGTATGTAACCGCCTGTCACTAAGCACTAAAATGTGTGAAGAGATGCCAGACCCATTTAAAGCTTTTTCTCTTCACTAAACACCATTTTAACTAAAAATACTTAGTATGGGTACAGGCTGTCCATATGAATATTGTGGTTTTTAAATGCTGTCTCTTATTTAGAGTCTCTGAGAGACACATGATGTTTATGTACCACCTGTATATGCAGGAAGCAATAGAGTAGATGTGTAGTTAAAGCTGCCCACCAGCTAAAGAGTCCTTGATGGGGAAAAAAAGGCTTTGCTGTGGGTACCTTTAGTGTCACTCAGATTTTGACATTTCTGTTTGCAAATGGATTCATGGCTTGTTCTATGGAAGTAAATTTCCAACCACAAATGAAACTCTACAGGCAGAGATCCCCAGGGGGAACCCAGCATGGAGAATTCCTTCTTGTGACCTTCCACCTATAGGGCTGAATTTATCTTTGACATAACACCACTGGTGTTAATATTACATGAAGGATCAATTTCCCTTACGTCATTTGTTTCATTTTTAATGCCAATAGTAAGCCACCTTATTGCCATTTCCACCTGCAAAGCTACAGCAATTTAGAGCCAACTATTTAGTCCCATTATCCCTAATGGTGGGTTAGATTTTATGGTCAAGGCAGGATGATGTTCTAGTGAAGGATGTTGACACTAAAATAGTGACAACCAGTTCAAAACTGGATTCAGATTATCTTAGGTTGGGGTACCGGGGATTGAAGGTATCCTGAACCCTCTCCAGCTTGAGGATGTTAATGGTGGTTGATTAAGAGGCAGGAGGTAGTGACGGCCTGTGTATTGCCCACAGTACTTCAGATGTATCTTTTCTAGGTGGGTTAATGATGATCAACAGTTCTCATCCCTCACAGATAGCTGGTAGCTGTCTAAGGCTGTGTTAGAGGCTAGGTTTTAGGCATGGAATACACAATCCTGCCCTTAATGTCCCGAGAAGTACCATTTCTGAGATAGCCAGAGGCTGTGGTGCAGTAAATCCAGAAGCTGTCCCTCCTGTGATATATATTCCCTCTACTTTCCATCAGGTGTGGCTGACCTTTATGCTCACAGAACTGCTTTTGCAGAGTAGTGCAAACGTACATGGCTTCCATGCTCCATTTTACATGGGACATGATTTACGAGTAAAAATCTTGCAAAAATGGAATTTCAGATGCATTTCCTTAACTGACAGGTTGGCAAACATCTTATAAATCACAATGCAAGTGCCAAAATCCCTGCCAGCGATCAACAGATTTTATCAAGCTTTTACACCCTTCAAAAGCAAGTTCCACAGAACCTTGTTCTACTTTATTATTAACTTGCTGTTAGAAAATTTCATTGAATGAGCAATATTTGCTACAATGCCAAGCACACAAACCACCTGCAATACCTGCAAAGAAATTATATCTTCTTCTGATCTAAAAATACATATTTCTTATTATATTCTGGAAGAATGGGGAAAGTTACTTGGTTACAAAATCACCACAAATCCTGTGCACCATGTAAACAGTTTCATTTTATGCACTGGCTTTCCTCACATCTGTGCAAATAAAGCCATTGTTACAAGCACAAAGAGCTGTGGCATACAATACATGCAGCTATGAAACCATGAGTGCTGCTATGTGTTGAGTCTTTAAATGGAAGTGGCACATCTGCTTTTGGCATAGGAGTGTAAATCAATCCAAGATGTTTATTAAAGAGTAAGTAATGACCTGTCCACACACTCTTTTTTCCATCCAGCCTTGGTTTTGTTCTTGCTTTGTTATTTTCCTGGCAGTTAGACATGGGCTCTGCACACTGAAAGTATGTGGTGTTTCTTCATGTACGGATAACATAACATGTCACGTAATATTGAACAAGTATGTGATGTGGAATGGTTTGGACAAAAATGCAAGCCAGAATTAGGTGGGAAGGAAAGGGTAAGTACAAACAGCTACAGAACAGTGACTGAGAGGTTTGTTACTCTGCAAAAGGCAACTATGTTTCCTAATACCTTTTGAATTAATAAGACCTAGATTCGATTCCATGTTCTAGCTGTGGCAATTAATGAGCACAATTTGCAATAGTGAAGGATGGTGAATATTTTCTTAAGGAATGGAGCAGTCAGTAATTTGCATTTGCTGAAGGTATTTATACCCCTGGGTATTATACCACTGGGTCTACCTGAGCAGGCCTGGTAGGAACACAAGCCTTTCAGCTCTTGCATGGGTTGACCAGCAGGAAAGTCAACATAATATTGGCACTGGCCAGTACTGACACTGCAAATTGGCCCTTTTTGTGAGCAACTGCTGATGTATTTGGCACAACCTGTAACATGTTCCTTTCCTGCTGACTGAGGAGCTCTAGGGTCTGCTGTAGAACAGCAGTCCAAGGACAACAATACCTTTTGTGGGCAGCCTCTTTTTGGGCTACCTGCATGAAGCAGCACTTAAAAGACTGAACCTCAGGAAGAAGGCAGTGGCTCTGGGTCTGACAGTAGAGCCTGGGCCACACAGTGCTCCTTCCTCTTCCATCAAAGGATGCACAGGAACCATCCTAGGAGAGGGAATCCTCCACAGCTAGGCAGGAAGAGCAACCCATTCTGTGTCCCAGTGAAGGGCCTACTTTGTAGCATGTCTTTGAGTAACCAGAAGTAGAAAGAAAAATATAGTGGATGTTGTCTTCCTGACTTCCATGTGGGGAGGTCATAAAGTGATGCTGTTCTTCAAATGCATTGAAGGAAACAAGACGTTCTCTCAGACACTAAAGGGGGGCTCCTCCGTTGAAAGGCAATATCTCTTTTGTATGATGGCAGTGGAAAACAACTGTTTTAAGAGACGAGATTGAAAAACAGACTGATGGGAAATGGTTCAGGAAGGCTTGTTGTGCAGAAGAGGGAACAGAGGCTGCTGGAAGTGTGCCACCCAGTGTTTTATTCTTGCACATTTAATTGACTAGACTGAACAAACATCTTCTGTAGTTGCTCATTTCTTCTTTGTTAAAATGGTCAGGGTATATCAAAAGGCTGGATTGTACATGCATATGCTTCAGTGATAATGTTACCTATCAGCTCTGTCCCAAAAGTGTCTAAGATTGCTGTAAATTTGTTAATTGGGTCTCTTCTCATCTGTAGCTGAAACTCAGCTGCATGAGTGACCCAGATGGATTTGCTCAGCAATACAGAACATACCAGGACAGAATTTATACAGAAATTACTACTGCAGGCTAGAATTTTCTTGATCAGACTTGTTACAGCATCTTGTTAAAATATTTCAGGCAGGGAAAAAATATTAATTAAATTAAATCAAAATACTCAGGTAGCCCAGGAAAGTTAAAAAAGGAAAAAAGAAAGTAATGTTTTCTCCCATTTATTCCACACACTCTTAAGTTTCTCCTTTTAATTTAATTTTATTTTATTCCATGTGCCTGACAATGGGACTTTGTGGAACTGAACCTTTTGCAAGTCGCTGTGCCAGATTTTTGGAGAGCATCTCGGACAGGTCTCTTCATTTCCATTTCGTTTTGTCTTTCTATGGCTGAAACATTGTTATTTAAATGAGTGCTTTCGAGCTCAGATTTTTTTAATGCAAATGTGTGCTGCTTCCCTATTGAATTGAAACCATCAATACTCTTTTTCCCTGTGAAAAGCAGGATAAAAAGTAATATTCTCAGGGCTGAAGGTGAGCTGGGATGTTACTTTTGTGTGAATTTAAGCTAAAAAAAGGGAGATACATACAATGGTGAAAATTGTATGTGTCCAAAATATTGGCTCAATCTTCCTTCTACCCAAGATATGATTGAAGCAGTTCTGTATATTTTAAAGAACAGCTGATGTAGGGAAGATGCCAAGACACAGCAGACCAGTCCCACTCCCTCAAGGCATTCTGTACAAGCTGCTTAGGGGAGTGCACACAGAAGTGAGACACTATGCACCTCCAGCAGTCTTAAGGTGCTCTATACCGTCCTTCCTTAGGTACACTGCATTCCTGTCTTCAGGCTTTTCTTTCAGCTATAATGTCTAGAAACGTAGGGGGTTTTTTTAAATCTGTGAATGTGAGGTTCTCCAGTAATCACATGCCTTCTGGAGCAGGAGCTTTCTGCTCATCAAATATTGCAAAATAGGAAAAACACTATATCCCATGCCCCCAGCTTCCAAAGGGTTGGTAACACCTGAGTTGCATCCATCCCTGATCTCTGCCAGACCAAGAGGTGTGTGATGCTGCAGCACGTGGACTGTCTCACCCCTTCTCCCATTGGACAAGTATTCATCTCACAAAAAAATGCCACAGTCCATGCCCAGTAGCACCCATGCCAGCAGTATTAGCAAACAGACCTCAGAGACTGAGCTCCCCTTTTAATCACATAAGTTGTTGTTTTCTCTCAGCGTCAGTGGTTGCTGTTCCAGCCCAGGCTTTTACACATGTTATTCCTGGACTAATGAAAACTTGAAGTGCTGCTTGCCCTGCAATACCAAATTTATGGATGAGGAGACAACTTCAGCCTGCCAGGTGATAATTTGGCACCCTTATGTCAGTGTTAAAATCCCTACAGTTGTAAATATTTATTGGATATGAAATATACTCCAGCTAACACATTATCATATGAATAAATCTAACCTTAAATAAAACATGTGCTCTGCAACTTTTATTCAGTTTATAAAATTCTTGATTCTTGCTCTGCACATTCTCAGCTTAATACAGCTATTCCGAAGTACAGCAATCTGTGGTGTGCCTTGATTTCTTTTCTAATACAGTGTTTTGCTTCTTGTATTTCACCTCTTACAGCTTTTGCAAAGTTTTGATTTGATAGGACAAGCACAGTGAGGGCATTAGGACCAAGAGAAAGACGCACACATTGCTCTGTATTATGTCTGGCAAAGTGCTTCCTGACTGAGTGCTGTAGTTATGTGTGAAACAAAGTCAGGGACCGACTATTTCTCATCTGTTGATCACAGTTAACTTGAAGCCTCTGAACGGGGGAGAGCTGTCAGATCTGCTTTCAGAGATACAGTGCTTCAATCCAGGCAGCAATTGGAAACTTTGAAGAAGCAGGATCTACTCTGGAAAGAAACTATGAGAAACGGGATTTCTTTCGACTTAGAATTTTAAAAGGGAAAAAAAACCCCAAAGCTTTAGTTACTCTTTTAATCAGCAAAGCATGCACTTTCCTAATTAAGCTGGGACTCCGTATATTAAAGGATCTACTTTATCTCACTGGACCCATGCTACGTTTTACTACAGTAAGTACAATATTAATAGGAATGTTATAATTTTTTTTTCTGTAAATAGAGAGGAAAGCATGAAATGGCATCAGTGAAATGTGAGGGGAGCAAAAAAATCCTCTTGGCAGATAGTGAAAACCAGGGCTTTTGTGCAACCCGAGGACTGGAATCTGAGGAAGATCCAAGTGGTATTTAACATGACCATCTGTATCATTTTGTCACCAACAGTATGTTCTTGAGGAAGAAGTGCAGATATGGATCACGTAAGCTGCAGTTTCTCTTGTTGTTTCTGATGCTTGGCTTTTTGCTACTGATGGTTACAACGCTGAATCCACCACCCAGCAACCAGAGCAAGGAAGGGACTTTCCAGCCTGTGGAGTTCAACCCCCGGGAAGGGTATCGGATGGACTTTGTGGAGACCCAAGAGATGCTGGAAACCCAGGAGGAGAGCCAGCAGTACTACCCTTTGGATGGTCTATCGCCTTTCATCTCCCTGCGGGAGGATGAGCTGATCATGGCCGTCGTGTCGCCCACCGGCAAAAGGAACCACAGCAAAGCCAGGAAGGGCTATCGCGTGGTGAAGCAGCAGAGCAGGCGGCCGGAGGGCAAGGCAGAGGGGCACCCCGAGTCCCAGCCGCTGTCCCTTCCCCTGCAGGATGGGCAAGGAGCTGCTGCGGGGGAGCGGCCGCTCGGCCTGGACACCCACGGCTTTAACGAGGTGCTCAGCGAGCGGATCGCGCTGCGCCGGGACCTGCCTGAGGTACGACACCCGTTGTAAGTAAAATACCCTATTTCACTTCTGGGGAAAACCTGCCTCCTTCCCCGCCGCCGCGCCCCCCCGAACCTCTCCTCCTCTAGACCCCGCGTCTTTCCTAGCGAACTCCCCGCTCCGGGTCGGGAGAGCGCTTTTCCCCGCGCTGCGTGGGGAACACCCCCCGTTCCTCAGAGCCAGGGTCGCTACCAGTCTCCTTCGGGAGGTGGTTCAAAGCCCTCAGGAGCCGGCGGGCGGCAAAGGTGGAGTGGGGCACGGTGCGGGAGGGGGTAGCTGGGGCTGGTTGGGTGAGCGGGGGCAGAGGCGCGGAGCGCAGCGCCGGCCGATGGGGGCTGGTATCCGAGCTGCTGCGGCGCCTCCCGCTCCCGCCCGCCCCGGCCCGGCCCGGCTCGGCTCGGCTCCGCTCGGCTCCGCCGCGCCCTCAGGCCGAGCGGGCGGCAGCGCCCCCTACCGGCGCCCGCGCCACGTGAGGTGCCGGGGGCGGCAGGGCAGCGAGCGCTCCGGGCCCCCGCCCTTCTCTGTCCCTCCGCCTGTCCCTCCGTCTGTCCGGCCCTCTGTCCGCCTGCTGGGCTGGGGAGGGGGAGGGAATCCGCGCCGGCCTGGCGAGCAGGAGAGGCGGCTTCCCTCCTCGGCCAGGCCCCATCTCAGCCCACCTGCCGGAGCTGTGGGGTCACTGGGCTTACAAAGTGATAAATGAGTCAAGAGTTGGGGCTTTCAGCTCTTCCAGAACGAAAGTGACCCAATGGTCACTCATAAAAGTGGAGCCGACTCTGCACTGGTGTGGCCTCACTTTAAATGTCGTGTACAGTTTTGGGCACCACAATATAAGAAAGATATAAAGCTATTAAAGACTGTCCAGAGGAGGACAACAAAGATGGCAATGGGTCTGGAGGCGAAATCGTGTGAAGAGCAGCTGAGGTCACTTGGTTTGTTCAGCCTGGAGAAGAGGAGACTGAGGGGAGACCTCATTGCAGTCTACAGGTTCCTAACAAGGGAAGGAGGAGGGGTAGGCACTGATCTCTTCTCTGTGGTCACCAGTGACAGGACCAGAGGGAATGGCCTGAAGTTGTGCCAGGGGAGGTTTAGGTTGAATATTAGGAAAAGATTCTTCACCCAGAGGGTGGCTGGGCACTGGAACAGGCTCCCCAGGGAAGTGGTCACAGCCCCAAGCCTGACAGTTCAAGCAGAGTTTGGACAATGCTCTCAGGCTAATGGTGTGACCCTTAGGGTGTCCTGTGCAGGGCTGGGAGTTGGACTCAGTGATCCTTGTGGGTCCTTCCAACTCAGAATATCCTGTGATTCTGTGGCAAGTATTGAAAGGAAACTCCCGGGAGGAAGGAAGGTGGAGATCTGTGTGTCTGACAAGTTCTGCCAACACCACTATACCTGTCAGCACCCAGGCTGTAAGGCCACTGTGAAAAATGTTGCATTTGAATCCCCAGGTATTACATTTGAAGTCTGGAGAATTGAGAGCCAGTTGCCCCAGCAGCCCAGGAGGAGTTTCTCATCACACTTCTTAAAAAGGATCTGAGGTGTATCTACTGTCAAGCTGCCCCAGGGAAAGTTCAGGTTGGACATTAGGAGGAGTTTCTTCATAGAAAGGGCAATTAAACATTGGAATGAAATGCCCAGGGAGGTGTGGAGTCATTGTACCTGAAAGAAAGACGACATGGCACATAGTGCTGTGATGATCAGTCAAAGATTGGACTTGATCTCAGAGGTCTTTTCCAACTTAACTGATTCTGTGATATTCTTCCCTTCCCAGGGAAGAGGGAAAGGTATGTGGGTGGTGTCTTGCCTCCTGTAACAAAAACTATTGTAGTTTTCACCTAGGACATTGTGGAAAGATGTACTGGAAAACATTTTAAGTAAGACAGAATAATTTTTTTTATAGTGTTCACATGTTTAAAGACAGCTGGCAGCTCTAATTTAAGGGTACAGTCTCAAAGAAAGAGAAATGAAAGAGTGTTTTCTGTACTTATTGTCTAGGTCCAGTGTTAAATTGGTTAACTCCATTAAAAAATGACATGCTGATATTATTTCAGTTATTTTTTGGCATGCTTCACTACTAACTCTTTGAACTATGTAATGTTCAAAGGAGGAATGACTACCCTGGTTTACTGCCTGTGATGTGAGGCAAAAAATAGTTTTACTTTGGCAGCTGAAGGTCCATCCAACAAGAGACAGCTTTAGTTAATACTAATCTTGGTAAAATTTAAGCCGTAGTCTCAGAGCTCTTGGATGGATTTTGCTGTCTGACTAGTTGCAGCCTAAAGAGCTCCCAACACCACAGCTTACAGAGCCCAGGCTGAAACCCCAGATCTCAGCATCTGAGGCTGATCTAAATCCAGATCATAAACCTGCAGCACGGGTATATGTCTAAGCCAGACCTGTCCTTTATGGCACAACACACAAACCACAGTGAGAATTTTTAGGTGTAGTTTACTCCAGGGGCCTGGCTCGCAACTGTGTCAGTCCAGTTTTACAGCAGTGTAAAAGCAGAGCAAACCAGAATCAGATTGTCTGTGTCTCTATTTGGCTTGCATTGTGTTGTTCATCTCAATGTTATTATTATTTAATCAGAGGGAATACAACCAGTTAGAGATGTTTCAGTGAGTTACCTCCATGGACTCCGTCTCCCTCATTTCACTTGAAATTGGATGGCAAATACTTCACATCAGAAGAGGCTCATCCTCTGAGGTACCTTCATCCCTCAAAGTGCTTTCTGCTGCACTTGTGACTTTTATAATGGGGGTTCTGCCCAAAAGAAAGGTCTGGTTTTCTCTCTCAGGTTTGAGTGTCAAACATATCCAGGCAAAAGAAACTCACGAGGTATTTACAAAGGTTTTAAGTTTAATTACAAAAGTATAGCTTCCTCTGGAGTGCTGTTTGGAGCTGAATCTCATTGAAACATTTTTCTGAAGGTGAGTGGGAGTCCCTGTCAGCTCTGCCTTTGCCTTGTCAGAATTGCTCTCTGTTCATTGCTGCATGTGACAATTCCTTGTTTTTCACAAATTAGATTAAATCACTATGTCTCATATCAGTCACAGCTCTGACTTTTTGAAATGCCAATTTATGATGGACAGTCTATGAAACTGCTCCAAATTACAGGGAAGGTATTTTTGTATACCAGTACCCTTTTGCATTTTTGTGAAGATTAGATATCTATATTGCAAGTCTTTGCCAATCTCCATGGCAACTAAGCACTCGCCACCAAGGTTATGTATTCAAGTACACTTATTTTCAATTCTTTTCCAATTAAGATTTCACAACAGCCTTATTTTCTTGCTATAACCACAGTACTATCAACTAGGTGCTAATAGCTATAGAATGTTTCTGGTTAGAAGCTGCCCAGTAGTAAAAGGACTACATCAGATCTTCATTTTTCTTAATTACCTCTAGATTCTTCTGCTTGAAAATACTCATTGCCAAATCACGAGAGTATTCTTTTCCTGATCCTGTTAAAAATGGAAAAAATCATCTTATATGAAATTGTGAGGTAACAGCATTATTGATTACACAAAATTAGTAAACCAAGGACAACATAGATTAATTACAGTGAAAAAACCAAGAAAATTTGCCTGTTGATGCAAAAAAATATAATGTGAACTATTATAAAGTATAATAAATTATTAAAATTTTGCTCATTTTAAATTTATATTCCCAGAAGTGCATCTATAGTAACCATTTATGTGTATTCATAATTAAATCATTCAGACTATGGATTCTCTTAAGTGATTAGCAGCTTTGTGTCTGGATAGTGTCTAGCAGCATAGGGCCTCAGTTCATGCACAGAAGCATAAGTAAAATGCTAATAAACAGAGAAATATTAAAATTATATTTCTTACATGAGTTTCTGCTGAGTAGCCAATTGTTTAACAACCACTGTAAAATCTGTATTATGATTTGCTTGGCAATGCAAAAATGCTGAAATAACAATGGGCTGTATTCAGCAAATTGTATAATTCTTTGAAGAAGTTCTTGCTGCTGGAGATTAAATGAGTTAGGACACTGAATGGTTGTTATTCGAGAAACAGAAAGATTTTTAAAATGTGCTTTCTAATGTCAGCAAAGCAAATATATAGACACAGTCTTTGCATATCTGCAATGGACATTTGAAGGCGTTTTCTGGAAAATGTGCATCCTCACACCAGAATAGATGGTTTTCATATGCAGTTTCTGTGAGGATGAATGGGAAGTGTTTGTCATCTTTAAATGTTTGAGTTATTGTAGTGGTTTAACACCAGCTGGGAATTAAACTTCCCCCTGTTCCCCTCTGGTGAGGGAGGGACAAAGGAGAGACTATGGGTTGAGATAACAATTTACTGAAAGCAACAGCAATGGAGTAAGAAACACACAGTGACAGCAGCAATATTAATAACAAAAGTATACAGAAAGAGAAGGTGCTTTACACACAAAAGGTGTTCACTACCTCAACTTAGTTCTGCATGGCCACCGAGACAAAGACAAGATGGTGGGGGGACGTTCCTGTGACTCAGCAATGACAGTGGTTATTCCCGAGGCAAAGACGATGGCAGGGGGATGTTCTTGTGACTCAGCAGTGACATTTGGTTATTCCCAAGGCAAAGACAGGATGGTGGATGTTGCTGTGGCTTGGCAGTGACACACAGTTATTCCTGAGACAAAGATGAGATGGTGGGTGCTCTCCTTACCCAGTGCCATGTGGCCTCCTGACACAAAGACAGGATGGCAGACTCTTCCTGCAGCCAGTGTTCCCCAAGACCACGACAATGAGAAACAATGATGGAACAAACCCCCAGAACTGGATTGGCCACATTGCGCCACCCACTTCTGGACTGCTCTGCTGTTTCGATTGCACACTAACTCCCAGCTGGGAGCCTCATTCAGCAGTGATTTGTTTTCATTGGAAAAGCTACCTGTACAAACTTTATAGTGAAAATACATTTTCTTTCTTAAATATATCTGTATTTGTATTCATGGCCCATGTAAGGATCCATGTCTTTCCCACACAGGGTTGAGATGTTGGATGCATTCACTAGGATCCAGTCAGGTAATCCACATGTATACTGATCTGTTGTGCAGATGAGTAATTTGATTTGTTAGTCTTAATGGTACTGCGTTTGTTTGCCCTCTTCTCTCTTCCTTGAGAAAATGTGGAAATTGGTGGAGGCTGACTGACCTGCTTTATCCCTCATTCTGCTCTAATTATCTTCAGGTTTTCTTTGCGTTCTGGACCATTTCTGCTTGAGCTCTGTTTTTTGAGGCAGACAGAGCAGAAAAAAAACTATCCCAGAACACAGAAACACTTTCCTCTTCTTGTATTTTAATTTTGATAGTGCCATTCCCATATTTTCACTTCATATTCCAGTTTTGGACAGCTTAGTACTTCCTTTTCTGAGAAGTGAGTTGAGATCTTAAACTGCTTTTCACCCCTGAAGGTTTAGGTATTGCTTGCAACTTTGCTCTGACAAAAGAATAGCCATTTGTACCAGTGTTTCCAGTGTCTTCCTCATTTGGTCCCACGCAGGTGCCTACAGCAAAAATATGACTCCAGTCTGCCTACTGCTAGTGTCATCATCTGTTTCCATGATGAAGCCTGGTCTACTCTGCTAAGAACCGTGCACAGCATTATGAATACAGCCCCGAAGGCCTTCCTCAAGGATATCATCCTAGTCGACGATCTCAGCCAGCAAGGTATCTCCCATTTCTCTGTATGTGAGTTCTTTTTTCCAAAACTTGGGGAAGAAACTGTCCTCCTCCAGGAAGAATGTGAGGAGAGTAGAAGGCAAAGAAGTCTCAGGGAGCGAGCTAAGCAGAGCCCAGAGCTGGCTAACAAATGTCACTATCCATCTCTAGAATTCAGCGTAGCCTTTCGACCTTGAAATATGGTTCATTTTCCCCCCCATCATTTACAACCACCCTGAACTTTCTTATTTTAAAATAAGATCACAGTATGCAAATCTTAGAATTCCCACTGGACCAGATCTGCTGTCATAATTTCCAGACTTGGATTTTGGCTGGAGTATAGAGTGGGAAAGCCCACATTGCTAAAGTAATCCAAAGTGCTTGGGAAAGGCAAACACCTGTAGTATCTCACTCTGATCTGTGTACTTTATGAGATGATGAGAGCATCCACCTTTTGCTGAAAACAGGAGAGGAGGCTATTAAGATTCCCGCAGGAATAGCTTCATACCTTGTGAATTCCAGTTTCCATTAGTCTCTACTTCCCTTTGACATTATGCTGCTGTAGAAATATTTGGAACTTGGCCTAGTTGGCCATTTAAAACAAATGCCTCTGAAACATTTTACCAGCAAGAAGTAGTATCTCCTACTACCTGTTTCTTTTCTGTAACAGCTTGAATCAAAGCTAAAACACTTCAGTGACTGTTCTGTTTCTGACAGGGCCCCTGAAGTCAGCTCTGAGTGAATACATCTCTAAGCTGGATGGTGTGAAGCTCATCCGGAGCAACAAGAGGCTTGGAGTCATCCGAGGTCGGATGCTGGGAGCTGCACGGGCCACCGGTGATGTGCTCATCTTCATGGATTCGCATTGCGAGTGTCAGAAGGGCTGGCTGGAACCCCTCCTGGCCAGGCTCTCTAGCAACCGGTAAATATCCCTGGGTGTGCTAATTTCTGCTGAAAGGGATGTACTTGGAAAGTGTTGGGTAGTTTGTTAATCCTTCCTTGGTTACCTTCTTGCTTTTGGTCACATTCCTTTTATTTTCTACCTTATCACCATATGCATCACTCTGATATGTGGGAAGCAGGATAGATCTCACAGCTGATAACCCTCACTTTACACCTAGTGTAAATTTCAAAATTTGTATCCAGTTAGAACTTTAAGAAGGCTTCCTGGTGGTCTGAATTAAAAAGGTTTCAGTCTCAACCTGTTTGTAAATTGGCAAACATCCACCGGAGAAAACTACTGCAAGACTCCATTATTTTTACTTTTTAACTGTCTCAGTGGTGAAGCCAAGAATAAAATGCTTTGTCCTCCTGAGCCAGTTTGGCTGTGTACCAACGTCACCTTTTGCCCACCATTTCTATTCCACAGAAAAAGCCCAGACTTCCTGGGCAGCCTAGACAGCTGCAGCTATTCGCAGGTACTTTCACTGACACCAAAGTGACAGAGTAAGGTAGAGATTCATATTTCTGAATATTTCATGTTTAGGGTGGTTCTTGGGCCTGCTCTCTAATGTACAGCTGAGCTCAGCTATGCAGTCCTTTGAAGAGATTAAAACCACTGCAAATGTTTCTAGGCTTACATGTCAGTAAATCTTTTATTAAAGGGACTTCTCTGAAAGAAAAATTTGTACATTAACTTGTCACTTGGGAAAAAATTAATTGCTAGAGGGGGTAAAATAAAAAAAAAGATCTTTAAACTCTGACTAGACTGTTAAATAGTCACACTAAACACCTTCAAAGGCTGTTCCCAGGCACTGGAAGAAGCTGCTTTTATGGCTTATTATGTTTGCTTATAAGAGAATTAATGTGAGCTTTTAGAAATTATTACATCATTTGAATTAAAACATTGAGAATACTGAAAGCAAGAGTAATGCTGCCCTAGAATGTCAGGAATATTCTTTTCAAAAACGTCCTCCTTGGAAAAGCAGATTATTTTTTGTTTGCTGACTAATTAGATGGTTTACTATGAATATACTTCATGATTCTTCTGCCTTGAACTATAGTCTTGTTTTTGATGTTCAAGCAAAACTTCTGTGTGTATCAACTGGCCAGTCCTTATTCAAGGGTGTTGAAGCTGCTGAATTAAAAGAGTTACAGAAAGTCTTGGAGGAGAGCTATAGTGAAGGGAGAATTACAACAGCAAGAGAGAAGTTAGGACCCCCACCACTCCACAAGTGTCAAAAATTCACTGTCAGAAATTATCCCTGCTGAAGGAATGCAAAGCCTCTGAGGCTGCTATCGTTTAGAGATTCTGGAGCACTGTCATCAGAGGGTGAGAAAGGAATTCTCTTCCCCTGTAGAGTCCATATGATTATTCATTCCTCCAGGAGAGCAGAATTTAACAGTGAATTAACTAATGTCTAATTGGGTTAATGAAGCAAAGGTGGAAAACTGATTGGATAATAGTATGGGCTAAGCCATCTCTTTTGGTATGCTCTATCAGTCGCTGTGTCGGACCCTGGAAGCTTTGTCACTGCTAATGAGGAGAACCTGTGACATCCTCCATTGAGTAGGGAAGATAAGGTCTTAGGCACCTGGCAATCACCTTCTCTTACTGTCCCTCTTTCTCCAGCTGAAGAATGGTGACGGTAACATGGACCTGATAAGGAAGTTAATTCACGATTTTTCGTAAATTGCTTGTAATGCTTGCATGGAGATCACCATGGATATGTAAAACACTAGCATAGTCAACTTGGCTTCATCTAGCTGTTGAGGAGCTGTTAAATTGAATCATGTGCACTCCCTGAAACTACCCAAGTGAGGAAAGCACAGTGAAAAGAAGCTGAGAGTGACTGGTGAAATATCCATCTTTCCTCCTTTTAATGTACCAATCAAGCTGTAACTCCTGCACTTTTGCTGGAGAGATAGGATGGGAAATCACTATCACCTGGAGTGAGTGAGTTGTTTGCTGGCAAGGACAAATGCAGCCTTTCAAAGCTCAAACCTTTGCAGGAGCTTAAGGGAGCTGGAGAGTGGTTTTAACTTTGAAAATTGTGATTAAGCCTAATTTTCTAGACTCCTGATCAGAGTGTTCACTGTTATTGTGACCTGTCTTAGAGTGATGCTGAGAGCTCCTTGCCCAGACTGAGATCTCACTGTGAGTTGGACATACAACAAGAAAGATACTCCCAGTTCTTAGTAGACTGTAGGATAAATACAATAAAAATTATCCCAGTTTTACAGGTATAGAAATATTTATACAGAAATACTTGGCAGATATTTGACTTGTTCTAGGTAATAACATTTCATTTCCCTACATGATGGCTTTATTCAGTAACCCAATCAAATTTATTTTTCTGAAAAAAAGTATTAAGTCATTCTAAAATCATTGGAAATACACTTTTGAGCACCTTGACTGGGACTAGTTTAGTGAACCATGCCTAACAAATTGACTGGGAAGCTGTGCATCAGCTTAGTATATTGCCTAGAGAATGGTTCAGTGGTTTCTAAAGCATTCCTTGACATTTTGATTATTCAAGGATGAATACTGTAGGTACCTGGACAATATTAGAAAACTACATGAGATGCCCCACAGATCATTTCATTTGACAACTGTTTGTGTTCCAGGCCAGTTCCAGGTGAGTAGCAAGGTGCATAGCAATGCAGCTGTGCCATTATTACAGTCATCTTTGGAAGGGTTTACCTTTTCCAGGAGACTGCAGAGCTGCTATTTTGTATTCTGTCCAAAGGCAGTGAAAGGCAGAGGGGGCATATAATGAACTGTGCCATGAAACCTTAAAAATGTTGTTCCTTTGATCTAAAAACAGTGGCCACCATGCTGAAGCAGGATGATTAAAAAAAACAAAACAAAACAAAACATATTTCCTGGAAATACTGTCTGACAGCAAAATGAACCTTGATTATATCCTTTACAAGAATTCCACCTCTAAAAGAGGCACGGGCACCATAACTATGGACAGAGGGGTGGTTTGTAAAGGGATAGCTGGCCCTTAGGACCTTTCCCCTACTCCTCATTGCAAGGGCTGTTTCCCTCTGTGCTGGACCACTGCCTATACCACAGCTCAAATATTAGATTAAGAAACAGAAGCCTGTTATATTATCTAAAAAAGCTTATCTGGTTTCTAAAATTCAAAGTGCCTCTACTTAGCCTGCTGATTCAAGGTCACTAATCTTTAACGAAAATGCTGATAAACAATAAGAAATTAGCTTAGCAGTGGAAAAGTGTTTCATCATCTGTGTGCTCCCATCAGGAACAAATGGAAGCCTCTGCTTGTCGATACAGGAATAGAAAGAGTTCTGCTGTCCAGAAATTTTCTGTATGGTTCTGATTTTATGGTAATACACAAGAGAGAAGGGAAATATTTTGCACTAGAGATGAACAGCTTCTTCATCTCTTTTATTCTGATTCCCCACTTTTCAGTGGCTCATATCCCAGCTTTTTGAGCTACCAAATACATAAGCCATCTGTTTTCTAACTTCTCACAAGCTTGGGGAAGCATGATGTTATCCATTCAGAGCCCACACAACCCCAGCATCTGAGCATGAAATTCCATGCTGCTCTCCCTGTTTTGAAAGCCTTCCATACACTTCACATGTAACAGCCTGCTTCCTGGGATTTCTGTGTTTGCTTGATCCTTTTATATCCCCCATTTGTCAATAACACTCATTTCAAATTCAGTAAATGTTCTGCATTTACATGGTAGGTTATGGGAAGATAAGCTATCTCTTTACAATCTTTCACAGTTGATCAGGATCAGAAGGTGACCTACTTTAAAGAAGATGAGGTAAAGAAAATAAAGATGAGACCCTAAAGCCAAAGGCAAATATTACTGCTAAACACAGGAGCAATGAAGGTTTAGGCATAATTCATGGCTCAGTGCCCTGACTGTCCAGGGTTAAAAGGTGTTTGTTACCTCTACAGATTTTGTTACTCTACATACAAATTCTAATATTTTAGCAAAAAAGGTAGGTTCAAAAATTATTATTTTTTAATAAAGCATTCCCAAAGCATTCCCTTAGCACTCTGCTTTGCAGAGATTTGCTTGTTGCTTAGCATATGAATAGTCCATCCATTCAAGTAGACTTCCTATGCCCTAAGTTAGTCTGGAGTTGGTCTGTAAGGCAGTATTTAAGTAATCCTTTATAACTTAGCTTTGCCATTCCTTATCACTGCATTTTATCTTCTTATTAACCCTATCTAATTTCAAGTGGTTTGTATTTCTAAGACTTCAGTTAGCCAGCAAGGTGCTCTCAGTGGAAATGCAGCATTTTGTGGAACCAGCTTAGGTCTCAGTTACTCACTGAAGTTTTGACTGCATGCAGAAACAGAGAACCTGGATTGCCTGGATTTCTTAGCTATCTAATTTTTGCAAGCTGTGATGCACCCTGAAATAGGTTGAGAAATATACATAATTTTCATGTTTGGGTTTTTGGGGTTTTTTTTTTTCCCTGCTTATTTAAAGGAGGCTTTAAACTGATTAAAATCTATTCCCTTCCCAGCAAAAGGAAGTATAAATCAATACAAAAGCATTTTCAAAAAAAGTGTATCCAAAACTTCAAAACAGATATATTAATTAAATCTTCCTCTCCCCATGTTACTTAGTTTAAAATTAGAAAAGAACATGATGTCCATGCTGACTGTAAAGGGTCATGGGAAGACATTTCATTTACGATTGTATTTGGTCAAGAAATCCCAAACCAGGAAATTGTTTTTGTTTGGGTTACTGTTTTTCGTGGAATTGTGACCTTTTGTAGTTTGTGTGAGTTCCAAGCATTTGAAATATTCACAGATTAGTCAAACAGTTCAAAGCCTTGCTGCTAGTTGTATTTGAATTTCCTGTTTTTCCCTTTCCTCAGATTCCACAGAGTAAAATTAGCAGTAGTTTGTCTGTGTGCATTTCATTTCAAAGTGCCGAGGAGCTGCTGTCTGCCAGTTACCCAGTTAAAAACAAGAATAGCTAAGCACATCTTCCAATTACCATCTACTGCAAATTTGCACTTAGAACCACACTAATATCAAACCGTCATTGAATATGCAGAAAACAGCTATTTTATTTTTTTTAAATCGTACCAACTAAAAAATGGGTAAAGCAATGCTTGATTAGCATTAAAATTGAATATTGACCAATTTTCACAGAAGATAAAGTTACTATATTCCTCTATTTCAGATCAGAAAGACACTCCCAATATTTAGTTCTAAGAAGGTGTGTTTCTATTGGTTTCAGCAGAGCTACATCATGACTATACTACACTAACACTAGGTAAAGGTCTAGTATTACTCTTACAAACATACTCTTGAGAACTGTTAATCTTGGCCTTCTGAAAAAGCTACTGAAGTACTAGCTCTAAAACACAGTTATCAGTTTTTACTGTATAATTTTGTGGGAAAGGAGATCAGATTTTATTTTGTTCTGGTTTATGGTTGAATTTAGCCAGGATACAACGTGACCTATCATGCGAGTTATTTTCAGCTGTCTTAAACACAGTGATTTTCCATGTCTTAATTTGCAGATAGTTTGGATAATTGCTTGGTCTCCAAATTATCAGAATCCATTATGTCCTTACTGGTATATTTCTTGAATTGGAATATTGAAGAATCAATGCCCAATAACTAGAACTACTATTGTGGTGGCTACTCTTGTGAGCAATTGCACTGATGCCAGAAGGACCACTGGAGTTTGAAGTTTTATAGTGACAGCAAATTTAAAGTGGATTCCAAAAAAAAAGACAGGTTTTAAATGGCTGCAATGATATGAAAATGTAGGATAGTCGGAAATGTTTGGGTCATCTGATCCAGAATATATCTGAGTGCGTCTGTATTTGCACTGTCTCTGTCTGAACTATCCAGGATCAGTTCAGGTGGTCTAGTCTGCACGGTCAAGGTCTTTTGAGTGGTTTAGTCTACACTGCCTCCGGCTTCCACTCAAATACACCCTCTTGATACTTCCCTCTTGACTGAAGTAGTAAAATAAACTACCCTGGGGTCATTAATTCCTCAGTGCTGTCTGAATGAGAATGGATAAACCAGTAGCAATAGATAGTGTGGGTTTCAGCAAGCAGCAGCAAACTGAGGCAGGAACTATGCAACTGCATCCACACTCCCAACCAGGCAGTTGTCAGAGATACTCGTACACCAGAGAATGCAGCAGGCTGTAGAAATTACTGTCACAGTGACTTTTCGGTTTTGAAGTTTAGTCATTTAAAATCCATTTAACTTGTTAGATGGATTTTTCCCAGCATATCAAAGAAAAGAAATGCCTGTTTGTGTGAGTCCAGTAGGACACTCCCCTCAGTAACTTTTAGAAGCAGGTAGTTTCCTTTGCATGCTGTTAGTGAGCAAAGCTTTCAGTAGAAAGGCTCCTGCTGGCTTGAGCGCTGGGTTGTTTCTCCTGTCATGGATACAAAACTGTATCACAGGGGCATCATTAGGAGAATCAGGGAAGGATATCAGCTTTATTATTTTTAGTATTACTTCCTTCCATTTCTTCTTGAGTCCTGTGGAAGGATGACAGCAACTGCCTTAATGTATATGCCTACAAATGCTGCATGTGGCCATAAAATTTTCTCACCTGTTTATAAACCAGATGCTTGTTTCTATTCTTCTCTCTAAAGAGTGCCTATTATTGCATATTATAAAGGGTGGTTTTACACCTGAGCAGAGAAATAAAATCACTTTTCTATTTTAAATCTTCCTGGCTTAAGATCATAGGACAATCTGCTTTTATTAGGAAACAAAACTGAGTCATTTTATAGCAATCCTCTGCATGGTTCATCTTTGTACTATTCACTGGCAAGCAGTAGTCTGTTTCTCCATGGACTTCTAAAATCCTCTACAGGAAATGTCAACTGTGAAAAAACAAAGTTGGGAGTTTCCCCCCACTCTGATACTGAAAAAACATTATTCTAGTGATTGTAGAGGCAGAGAAGATATGTCAAGATTATATTAACATCACCCAGGGCTACCATCTTCCTCAGCTGGTTCTGGCCTCTGCCATGGAAAAATACAAATATCTCACGGCACTGGAGACTTCTGAGATGTCCTTTCTTTACTGACAGTATTATCTTTCAAACAAATTTATCTCCTTGTGATTTCTGACCAACATATATGTCTTAAAAGAAGAGATAAAAACATCTACATTTTGCCCCCAAATTGACCATTTCATTTTTCTCTCTCTCTGTTTTAACAGGAAGTTATTTCCTAGGGAAAGAACTACACCAGAATAATTTCCTACGTGGATATTCCTACTCTAGAACAAGAATAATTTTTTCCAGTGTACTTTAATCCCTCTTAAATATTACTGATTTTTCTCCAGATGAACTTTTGTCTATAGTCAAGCCTTTGCACTGACACCAGAGACTACCCTTTTAGCATAACAGAGAAGAAATGGATAATGTTATTCTTCAACACTTTTTCCCTGCAGTCCATACACTTCAACACTTGTTCCCTGCACCATTTCATTCATACTCTGAAAATTTCCAAAAGTGATATATCATTGACCTGAAAACAAGGAACAGTGAAGACTGTTCTGAACTACTACTGCTACTAATTCCAAGATGATGTGCAAGTACCCTGTGAAATACTGTAACTTCTTTGCCATAGGGAAATGTCTAGTACGTCTTCTCAGACTAATCCAAATTTAACTGAAGTTAGAAATGAATTCAGGGCTTGCCACTTACAGTGTAATGGCTCTGTTCTTGCTCTTAAAAGTAGGTTCCACACTCTGACAGTGCATTTGCAAGAGCATTCTAAGATTGTGATAAAATACAAACAGACACTGGCTTATGAACTCAATAATAAATGTTTTTTCAAAACAACCATCAGAACAAACTAAGAGTAAGTGCACTCTTCATTGGCCTGAAGTGACAAACTCATGAAGTGTGTGCAATATCTACAGGAAAATCAAAGGATGGTAAAGTGTGTGAGACCAAAATCATCTTTTGCTCTAAACTTTACATCCATGAAGAGCCTGTAGCATCAGAGGCTGGGGCCTCTGTGTGAAATAGCTTTATAAGATATCTGATGGTTAAATCAGAACAAAATCCTGGATAGCTTTAAATAACAATGCAAGGTACAGGGTGTCAGTAAATTATTGATCTGTAAATTCCTCACTGCATGCTCAGTATTCTCGTGCACTGAGCACCTGAGATTCTGTCAGCAGGGAAACTAAGGGCACTTAGCATTCAGAGGAGTGCTTGTGCTTGACAGCGTCAAAGAGGAGAGCTAATGTTTACTAATGGAGTAGTTAACTTAATTTATGCTTTGGTTTTGGAAATAAATAGTATTGTCTTTTTCAGAAACAGTGTCGTCTCCCCTGTCATAGATGTCATAGACTGGAAGACTTTTCAGTACTATCACTCTGTGGGCCTACATCGAGGTGTTTTTGACTGGAAATTAGATTTTCATTGGGAACCAGTGCCAGAGCGTGAAGAGAAGGTACGACAGTCTCCCATCAGCCCTATCAGGTAACAGTCCATCAGACAATGTGCCTTGCTCAGCTCAGCAGCAAAACTGTATGGTTTGGGTCATCCTGGGTCATCTTCCAGCTAACAGGGGAGAGGTGTGGTTACTTGCACATGCTCAGTTAAATTCTGAAGGGAGTTTTTTTGTTTGTGCTGTTTGTTTTGGCCTTTAGTAATCATTCTAACTAGATTGGAGTCCTGCTTTCAATGTGACAAATGCTTTCCACACATCGACACAACTAGTGTACAACCTGACCAGACAAGGTGTGGAGGTTTGTAGGGAAAACAAAAGACAGGTCATGTAGAGTTAAAAGATATGCCTTAATCATGATCTCTTTGTCTCTTGTTTTGAATATACGTGTGCCATGTTCCCCACTGTTCTGAGTCTTATTTGATAATTCAGCTCTTAGCTCCCTTCCCCAAGCAAATCCTAGAATTACACTCCAGTTGTTCTTTATTTTGGTTAGGTAATCAATTAATTCAAGCTTATATGGAGCAGTATTCAATCATTTTGTAATACTGTCTTTATGGAAATGGTGGAATTTTCACCTTTTGTGTAATCTCTTATCCAATACTCAAGGTATTCACTTCCAAACTGTTTTCTACACAGGAGTCCTGCAGTAGCTGGTGCAGTGGTGGCCATGGATCGACATTACTTCCAAAATACTGGAGCTTATGATTCTGACATGACCATATGGGGAGCAGAAAACCTGGAACTATCTATTAGGGTAAGGACCTTAATTAAAACATCAAGCTGTGGTAACTATTGCAATTTTAAGGAACCTGAGTGAAAAGGCAAGAAGATATTTGTAACAAAATGGCAGAACATGTCGGGTTATGGAGACTACAACCTTCCCTGGAGAAATCTATCCCCACGCTCCTGTCAGGACTATACCAGAACGTGCAGCTGCTGTGAGTTAGGAGCATGATGTCAGGAGAAGGAAGTTTTGCTGGCTATCACTATCTGCCTGAGGCCTGAGTCACTGCTTTTGGCACCCTCTGAAAGCTGCTTCTTCTATTCTGGCATGTTAACATGCACCAAAGGGAGAGTAGCTTTATTTCTTTGCCAACCTGTAGTTTTAATAGCAAATTGTTTATATTAAATCCTTTGCATTGATTTTTGCTGAGTACAAAGAGTAACTGATACTAAAAAGCAATGAAAATTGCAGGCACAAAGGGCATAGTGTCTTTAATGTCTGAGACGAGAGAAGGTGTGCACCCAGATCTCTCCACTACTCTGCACTCTTTGTGCACAGAAAAACATAACAGCATACAAATAGCCATACTGGGTCAAATCACAGGTCTGAATGCCCAGTATCTTCTCTGTGTCTGTGGGGAGCAATGTATGAAGAAGCATATAATAATGCTCCTGCTGTTTCCAGGATTTCCTGAGGCAGAGTAAAGGAGCTTCTCTGTTTCAGATAAAAGTAATCTAAATAAGGTAATCTCTTTTTGTGCTTTCACCTGTGTTTCAGACCTGGCTCTGTGGTGGCTCTGTAGAAATTATCCCATGCTCTCGAGTGGGGCACGTCTATCGAAATCACTTTCCCCATACTTTCTCCTATGAAGAGGCCATTGTGAGGAACAAAATCCGAATAGCAGAGACCTGGTTGGGCTCGTTTAAAGAGAACTTCTACAAGCATGACACAGTGGCTTTCTTAATCAGCAAGGTAAAGACATCTGTAGAGGTTTGTTTCTGAAGTTTGTGTTGAGATATAGGTGAAGGGAATGGAATAGGAATGGGGATGTCTGTATGCAGTCAGATGCAGGGAATAGTCTTTTTATTAAACCTTCCAGTGAAAGAGCTGTCAGATCAGGAAGGAGAGGGAGAAACTTGTACCTAAGTTCAGCCTTGTGCTGAAGTTATCAAACTTCGTGGAGTATAACCTCTTCTCCAAATGACTCCTTCTTCAGCTTCCCCAACAGTCTATGGTTTGCTTTTTCACTTATAGTATATGGAGGGTTGTGGTGCATCTGAAGTGGAAGCTTGCAGCACTGCGTGCTCAAAGGACCCTCCTAGAGGGTTCATTCTTTGTTACTGAAGGAATTCCTCATAAGGCTCCTCAAGATATTCAGTATTATTCACAGGCGTGTGGCAAATTGTAGTGTCTCTCCTACTGGAAGGGAACATACCTGAGTGGTCTAGTGACAAAAAAGGTGTTTTTTTCCTGAACTGACATATCCAGAAGTAACTGACTGAGAAAGTCACATCTCAACACACGCCTATTTGTTACCTTTTCATTAGAAGCATCGCACAGACAACTGACTAGATATTCCACCAGGAATTTGGATTCCCAGCTGCCTGTAAGCTAGGACAGGCTTGCAGCCAGGTATGTGGTGTAGCCCTGGCATGCAGCTACATTTGAACCATCTGCAGGTTACACACAATCCAATAACTACAGAATGGCCACACTTGTTCTTTAAGCCACTGTACAGTCCATGGCAGATCAGGGGTAGTTAAGGAAATGTATAACCCTTGCATTACAAACCAGTGGACATTTGTTTATTCGGAGTCTTGCAGCTGTGGGGAATGTTGTTGGAGTAGTTAATGTTGTTAATAATGTTAATGTTGCTGCAGTTCTCAGGAATTCTCTGGTTCCAGTACCTTTTCTTGTAACCATATCCTTCCTACAAGGCGGTGGACAACCTTGTGAGCAGTTTTGAATGAAAATGTATCATTCATCTTCCTGTTCATTTAACAATGTCATGATTTTAAGGAGAAAGAGATTCACTGAAAACATTTAGGCAGAGCATGGGTAGGTGCTGTGCAAAGTTTCTCATTCATATTTACTCCCGCGTTTCATAGAATCATGGAATCAGAGAATGGTTTGGGTTGGAAGGGGCCTTAAAGATCATCTAATTCTGACTCCTCTACCATGGGCAAGGATGCCATTCACTAGATCAGGTTGCTCAGGGCCCCATCCAGCCTGGCCTTGAACACTTCCAGGTATGGGGCATCCACAGCTTCTCTGGGCAACCTGTTCCAGTGTCTTACCACCCTCTGAGCAAAGCATTTCTTCCTAATAACTAATCGAGACCTGCTCTCTTTCAGTTTAAAAACACTGCTCCTTTTTTTAAGTCCCTTTTAGGTACTGAAAGGCTGCTCTAAATTCTCTTTGAAGCCTTCACTTCTATGCAGTTTCATCAAGTGACCCCCAGCTTCCTATAAGGGAAGATCCTTATAGGGGGAGGGATGTCATTCCCCCTCCCCACTCTCTCAGAGGATCAGGGTCTTGAGAGAATGGAGAGCCTGACTGCCAGCAAAGACTGAGGAATACAACAGATTGAGTACCCCAGCCTTCTCCATATCACTTGCCACCAGTTCACTCTTCTTGGTTATCGGTGGGGAGTGAGGGTACACTCTCCCTGTCCTTTCTTTTCTGACCTATGTACTTATAGAATCCCTTCTTGTGGTTCTTCATGTCCTTTGCCAAATCCTGTTCCAGCTTTGCCTTGGCTTTCCTGACCCCATCCCTACACATTCGAACCATATCCCTGTACTTTCCTCAGGTCACCTGTCCTTGCTTTCACTGTCTGTGCATTTCTTTTTTACTCCTCAGTTTGAGGAGCAGATCCCTGCTCAGCCATGCCAGTTTCTGGCCTGCCTTGCTCAGTTTCCTACACACTGGGATAGAGAGCTCTTGCACTGTAGGAAAGGTGGCTTTAAAGAGCTGCCGGCTCTGGTCAGCACCTCTGCCCTTAAGGACAGTTTCCCAGGGGATCTCCTTCACCAGCTCCTTAAACAGCTGGAAGTTTGCTCTTGCAAAGTTCAGGGTCTTGACTTTGCTCCTCACCAGGCTCACACTCCTTGAGATCACAATCTCAACAAGGGCTTGGTCGCTACAGCCCAGTCTGCCACCAATCCTGACGGCTTTAATGAGCTCATCCCCACTGGTGAGCACCACCGGCTCCAGTAATGCCTCAGTCCTGCATGCCTCAGTCATTCAGGGCTGGCCATCATCCAAGAAAGCCAGATCCAGCAGGAGCTGCATTATGGTGGGGAGAGGAACAGGGCTGTATATTGGCATGACTTCTCTCTCGTCACCTAGTCTGACCTCCTTATGCTCCACCAGTGGATCTGCCTCTCCAGTCAGCCTGATAATTGTAGGGTCTAGAACTATTGTGTTTCCCCTTTTACTCTTATTTTCACATCTTTTTAAAAGATCCTCCCTCCTTGTCTGTTTTGCAGGTTTGAACTCCACTGGCCAGGAGCTTGTGTTATAGCCACTAGACCAAGCCTTTTAAAACGGGCAGTGAGGTCTTTAAATAATTTAATAATTCCCTGAAGGTTTTTCTTGTCAGCTCAGAAGCAATTTTCTCTACTAAAAACTACAGTCACCAATGATACAGTTTGCTAGCTGTAAGCATCATGACCTTTTGCCTGAGTTTATTCTAGCCAGAATAGTTCCAGTACTTCTGAGTATGATGCTCCCTCAAATGATCAATTTAATGATCTATGTGTGCAGCATACCATAACATAAATGGTCCTTTCTGTGTGTTCCTTTCTTTCACAGCCGATGTTTTCAGCCTGTCAGTGCAGTGGGGTGTTATTGAAAAGGCACAAGCAAGCAAGGACATTATTGCCACTCAGCTGCAAAGGGCCCTCCAGGAATTTATTGTGCTGAGAGGGTGAGCAGAGCCACCTATAGGCCGCTATAGAATTCTCTGTGAGCCTTCCCCACCACCACTGCTCACTGCAGAAAACAACCAGCCCCACTTAGGTGGCTTTATAACCCTCCTTGGTTTATGGTCTGAATCACTTCTTGCACAGGACGCCCATGGTGTGAGCATTAAACAGATGAATGAGGCTGTTTCTAGCTCTCTACTGCTTCAGCCACCAGCTCTTTTTCTCCTTTTCTTGTGTGGTTTGCCTATTTAATTTACAAGCAGTTTCCTTTCAGGTTGGTTTACAGGGATAATGACTTTATTTACATTATTTACACCATTTATTTGGCATCAAATGCAGACTGTAACTAATATGACAAAATGAGATTTACTGCCATTGCCTTCTTTAGCCAAAGCAGGGTCTCATGAGAAGCATCTCTTTTTAGGGGAAGCATTTTACTTCTCTCTTTCCCTTTTCCAGGAAAACCTCTAGAGGACAGGTTTGTGTGGTGAAGAATTGCTAAACTTTGTTGTTATGGTTATTGAATCTAAGACTGACACTGAAGTATGAGGTTCTCTTTAACATATTGTAACTGTTGAGCTTTGCCTGTGGAGTTTACAAGGGCTGGCAAACAGTGCCGCATGGCATGACTGATCCCTGCCTTTAGAGACTGATACCTCACCGTTGATCTCCAAGGCCCTTCATTTGTCAGTGTTTTCCATGCTGCAAAGTCCTTTTATTTCTTTCTTATGGATATAGAGAAATAGCTGGTCTGAGAAAAAGTTATTTGTGGGCAATTCTCTGCTTACATTGCCAATTTTAATTTTTGACGAAGAAATCCAGACCAGTTTCCTGGAATCCCATCCCGAACTGCATTTTTAAAAAGTAGAAATATGAAGGGGGGAGATCTACTGCTGGCAAGAAAGAGGAGAGAAACTTTTAAGGGTTGCTAGATATTTTTAATATTTGGGCACTGAGAGATTTAGAAAAGTGTTTTGTGTGGTTTTGAAACTGAAGAATTAGACACGTAAGTGCTTAGAGGTTTTGAGAACCCTGTTAGTCATCTTTGGTGCTAAATACCCTCAAATATTCAGACTGTCAGTCCTTCGCAGTGCAGATGCCTGTAGCTGCACCAAGGATTGAAGGCATTTATCTTTCTTCATAACAGAGTTGCTACCAGGAAAGCTGAGAGTTGATATTGTGCCTTTATAATTCAAGAAAACAGAGAAATCACAGGAAAGGTTTTATGCATTTATACCTGCAAAACACCTTTGTTCATTAGATTTAGTAACTGTCAGATAATAGACAGATAATAGGTGATAGACTATATTTTGGGCTAAATTCTGTCATCACTTATTCCCTCTGGTCATAGAGGACTGACAGTAACTGGGTAATTTGGGCTGTTAAAGGCCAGGAAATTGAGTTTTTATCAGCAGGAAAAATTCTATATTAAACGGCAATCTAATACAATCCCCCTGAATTCCAGTGCAACAAGTATCTAACTTGGTCCTGACTTTTTAAAATAAAAATATGACAAAAACTGACTTATCTTGCAGTATAATAATCATTTTTAGAGGAAATACTTATTTTCACAATGTACGCTACTTCCAAAACACTTCTGTCGTAATGCCAGACTTTGTGTGTTTTAGCACAAAGTTTGAGGAAGGCTATAGCTGAACCTCCCCCTTTGCATACTCGTAAGAGATACATATCAATAATTACAATATTCAGGATAGAAGAGGTGGTATAAATAATTCCTGTGTAGTCATTTCCAGTCCTAGCATCTCTAACACGAATACACCAGCAACCTTGTTGCCCTTATGCTTTCTCCCTTTCCCCATAAAGGCAGAGAAGCCAGACTGCAGCGAGCGCCTTCAGCTACAGAAGAGACTGGGCTGTAAAAATTTCCAGTGGTTTGTATCAAATGTGTACCCTGAACTCTCCCAGCCTGGAGACACACCAAGATTCTCTGGCAAGGTAAGAGAAAACACACTGTAAGGAATGATCTTTTTTTATGCATTGTTCAGTGTCACTTCCATGTCCTGAGTACTTGGTCCAAACAGGCAATGCAGCCAGAGTGGGGGGGAGAAAGAAAAAGACAAAGAGCTGGCCCAAATTCTCACATAGATGTTGAAAACCAGCCAGGAACTGAACCCAGAGTGTCTTACTCAGTTCAGTATCACAGCTCAGAGGATCCTAACCTTAGGTTCTTTAGGTGCCATTAATACAGGAAAAGAACTGTGTTGCCTCATGCAGATGGCAACAGCAACAGCAGCTGAGATATCTCTGTGCTGACCCGTGTGCACAAAGAGAAAAAAGCATTTCTTCAGTCCTGCACTTCCCCAAGGACAGAAGTGATAGCAACAGCAGTTCCCTGGCTGACTGTGTACAGGACAAAATATTCTGAATGTCTGGGGTTTTTTTTAAACACGTAGTTGATAATTATAATTCATTAAATATTAATTTATTCCCAGCAGCCTTACTGGAAGGGAGTTTCCCCCAACAAGGCAACAAGGTCTACTAATTAATTCACACTCTGCTGTCTGTAGCCAGATTTTACTGTGTCCTTTTACTATTTTATCTGTTCTTTATTTTCAAAGTAGCTTGAGAAAAGTGTAAGAACTGAGTGTGGATCACAGGAATTGTCACATGTTTCTTTTCTTCTGGAATATCTTCTGTTTTTTCTGACGACAGTGTCCAATTGAAGTGCAATTTTCCACCAGCATAAAAATTTTGATAGCTTTCTTTTAATTATCGTAATAGTTAAACCCAGAAGTGGATCTCTCTAATTTAAACAAAACTCACGGGGTAACACTGACCCTTGGTGAAACTCTGCCTTTTATATCACATCAGTTTGCAAGATCAATATGCAAGATCAAGTCTGAAAGAAAATATATAGAGCCTGATTTATGAACAAAATCATATATCATAAAGAGATACAATCACAAAACTGTTAGCTAAAGGATGTTTTGTTTGTATCCAATTGTGATTTATTTCAGTATAAACCTTTACTTACAGCTTTACAGTACTGGTGTTGGCTTCTGTGCAGACTACAGACCTGGAAGAGCCACTGCAGAAGGCTCTGTTGAACTCTCCCCTTGCAGTGACAGCCTCACCCAGGTAATGCACACTGTGAGTACGTCGGCACTGTGTCAGATCTAGGGAGCCATGCAGGAGACAGGCACTCCAACATGTAAGTGGCTGGGTTGACACTAGTGGAAATACTGGCGTGTTCAAAATTAGGCATGTGCTAAGGCAACAATGCCCACTCTTCTACAGCTGAGTGCCACTTGAAAAATGGCCATGTCCCACGTGTCACTGAGGCAGATACCCACACTTTGCTCCAGAAGACATCATTAACTGCTTATTTGTTTAGTATATTTGGTAGTGTCTGGGAAACAGAAAGCCTGTGAGAAAAAAAATATGTAACAGTTCCAGAATATTGGGGATGGGTTTCCTCATTAGTGACTAAATCTGAAGATTAATTCCTAAACTGCAGTCTAAGGCAGGAGATAAATTCATTTAGACTCCCTAGGCATTGGTCTAGCTCAGGGTGAGCTCCAGGCACATTTCAAACTGCAGCGTGTGAAGACACTGTCAGAAACACCCTTCTGTTCAAATATTTATTAAACTGGAAAATTTTATGATAGGGTGGGTTTACGTTATACATAATCATAGTTCACAAAGCCTTTCCTTAGGTAAATAGTTATGCCAGAATTAGCTAACAGGGGGGACTGCTTTTAAGGGTCAAGGCTGTTGGGTCTCTGTCACTCATGTTTGGGTTGCATCTTAACAAACATGTACAGGAAATTGTCTTTAGAATTAGCATTTAAAAATGAACTGGGATGTCCATCCATCATTGTTCAAACAAACCCTCCCTTTTCCAGCACTTTGAATATAACAGCATGAAGGAAATCCGGCTTGGTTCTGCTCCGCTACTTTGCTTTGATGTCAGACACGGGAAGGTTATCCCTCAAAACTGTACAAAGGAGACAGACAACAGCAACCAGCACTGGGATGTCCAGGAGGTCAGTAGTGGCTCTGCCATGGGGGAAAGGCAGCTGATGGTGACTGTGGGATCACTGGGTGATTTCAGGATTTGTGTGTGAAGAAGGGATGAGGTATTTAAAGGGCAAGTTTCACTTCTGTACCTTTTTCACCCAGAAAAATTAGGATGTCTCTTGCCCATTTACACTATCTATGTGAAATACATTTGGTTTAGAAATACAAACTACAGAAATCCTACCTAAATTCCTATGTCTTTGTTTTAACTGTTTGTCCTACTGGCCTTATAGGAATAGAATCAGAATCAGGGGTTGTGAAAATAAGAGCAGGGCAAATCCTTTCCCATTTCTTTTGGATTGAGGAAGGGTTTGGAAATCCTGGCCCCTCCCAAATGAGAGCCCTTTGTGGAGCTCTTAATGGGAAACATTAAATTTTCTCCTGCATTGTAAGAGAAGAGCAAATTTCCTATTAGAAGAATTCACTGTTTTTCAGTGAGTTTCACTCAGCAGAGCAGGAACTCCTCAGCAAGACTGAAAAATGTCATGCTCTGGGACAGCGTAGGAAAATAACAGTTACTGTAGTTGTAGGGATGCAGCAATCCTCTGGTACAGTTCCTACTGTAATTTGGTTTGATTCCTAAGGGAAGCACTGGTCCTTATGAAATGTTGTGGCCTGTAGTACTGAGGTTGATGCTGATGACAACCTGTAGCCATAGGAAAAAAACAGTGGTGGAAAAGAATTCTGCACCTACCACTCGTGTTAGCTTCAAAAGGAACTATGAATATTCACCACGCTCTGGGCACCAAGCTAAATCCAGTCATTGTGTTTGGAGTATTGCTAAAAAAATTTGAACCAGTCATTACTGGTGATATACTGTATATAAATTTTCTGAAACATGGCCTAGTTTTTACTGGAAATCCCTCATTTTTAATTTGTTCTTTCCTTCCCTTCTTCTTTCATCTTGTAGAATGGAATGATTGTCCATGTCCTTTCTGGCAAGTGCATAGAGGCAGCAAAGAGTGAAGATAAGAAGGACTTGTTTTTGTGTGCGTGTAACAAGAATGCAAATCAGGTGTGGCAATTTGAACGTTCCCATGGGCTACGTCAGAGATGACTGACAGATCTCTGCAGAGGTCACGTCTCCAAAGTGTAATGTTACTTCTGCTTGGGATTTAAGATGCATTTCCTGCAAGGACAAGAAAGATGTTTGTGTTTGCTGTAGCATGCAGGGAAGTCAGGAACGTCTCTCGTTTGAAAGCCTGGCTCCTGGTTAATCCAGCTCTAGCCAAAATTTCTATTTTTTCTGTGAAGCAGGGAATAAAGAGACTGTGAGAATCAATAAATTACCAACTCTGCTATTACAGAAGGCAGTTAAGTTTGCCCTTTGAAGGAAACATGGAAAATTGGCTGCCAGACAGCTTGTCTTCAGCATATTCTGTGACTTCTGAGGATGAAGGAAAAAAAGTAAGACTTTTGAAACTGTAAGAGGAAACCAGCCAAACCAGGACAGGAGTTTAGCCTTGTTTTACAGTGCCCTCAACTCATATAAAACAAAACAGGTTTTGTATGTATAAAAGTAATAGATATTTCCACACGTAATAGCAAAAATTTTGTTTTCCAATTAGCCTGAGCCAAATTTCTACTCTCTGTGAGATTATACAGAGGATAAATTACCAGTTAATTAGGCACTAAATGCTCTAATTGACTTGGAATACTAACAGTCCTCAGTGTTTGGCACACCCTTCCTTAAATCCTTGTCCACAGTCTAATTTGGATGGGAGAATGAGACTGAAATATTAACAACTTTTTTTGTTGTTGTTTTAATTGTATTTAAGGACAACTCCTCAGGAAACTTTTGTGGTAGTAAGGAGGGTAACAACTTCTCTGCTTATTTGGGAATAGAAAGAATCAGCGGCATCCATTTGCTCTTGTAAAGCTATGGGATGAGCTTATTACTACTACTATTATTATTACAGTAACAGAAGTGCTGGCTGAAAACAGCAAGTGAAGGGAAACAGCCAGTTTCAACAGTGGCTACCTAGGAAGAAAATACTGGTTTGCTTCCATTTACTTACATCCTGAGTTAAGTCTTTCAAGCTGTCAGTTTCAGCCAAGAAGATTGTGTAGATTCTTGCTGTCGTGGGTCTTCAAGATGATCCTGAAAAGACCAAATTTTCTAAAGAAGCTTCTTCTGTAGAGCCTCCATTGCTGCTGACCTGCTGTCTTTCAAAGGAGTGAAAGAGAGACGAGGTCAAGTAATAAGAATGGTCTCACACAGTATGCACTAGCCAAGCAAACTTCCACTTCAGTATCTCATTAGGGTACTGTCCATTTTGAAGATGAAATCAATGATGATGACACTTTCCAAGAGCCTGCTAAGACAGAAGAACAAAGATTTGGGAGTCTTCCCACATCAGCACCACATCTGATTTATAGTACAAATCAGTCATAATCCTATGTATATATTAAAGGGGAAGGGCATCATTAATGAAACTCTCTTAGGTTTTGAATTCTTTTCAAGAGACAGAAAATTGTAGGGTTTTTTAAATGTACAGCACATTGTTTAAACTTCAGAGAAAGGAAGGAGTAACAGAATATTCTGCTCAGAGCCTTCCAGACAGCTGCTCTCAGTAAATCATAATAAATTGGTATCAAGCATATAAAATTGGTTACAACAGAAGACACGAAGAGCATTCTGTGTTGTGCTGTCCAAAACATCTCTCAGTGTCTAGCTATCTGTCTGTTTTGAGTGCTATAGACTCTACACTGTGTTCAGGCATCACTCCAATCACCTTGATATCCTGATTACTACTTATGCTTTCTTTAATAGCATCAGAATCTATTACTACTTCTGCTGTGTCATTTAAAATTCCCTGTGACATTCTGGAAAATGCTTTACTTTTCAGCTGAGAGGATGGTAGAAACCTCTTCCAGAAAACCATGTGATCCCTGACCATTGCCCAAATCTAGGGTGAGAAAAGAGAATTTTTTTAATTGCATAAAAGCTGAGTAAAATACTTTTTTTAATGACGTGTGATTCCTTTATTTTAAATTATAAGTATACCAGATTTTTAATTATGTATTATTTATTATATTTTGGACACTACACTGGGAATATAATTCCTTCAGAATTTGGGTAAATGTTAAAAAAACGTGTGTACAAATATGGTAATTGAACACAAGTGACATTTATCACAAAGAAGCATGAAAAGATTTTTGTTTTAGAGTGGAAATGTTTGGAATTAAATTTCAGAGGCATGGACATCTTCATTTATACTACTTTTTAACATAATGATAAAAACCTAGAAAGTAAGGTTTGCTGTAGATATATGTACAATAGGAAAATGTTACCTAATACCTCTTCAAAAAATAAAATGAAAATACATGGTGCAGTACCCTTTAGAAAATACTTGTTAATACACTTGTTTCACTTAGTAACAGAGTCAATGTGTGTTTGGTTTCCAAGGGCACTAAATTCCAGAGCATGGGCCAGAAGGGAGCTACAAGGTGGTCTGGGAGGTCTCCGTACTGAGGCAGCCAGGGGACATGGATTGTGGAGCACACTTCCCTCTAATATAAACATAACTCATTACACACAGATTTAAAAAAACCAAAGGGAAAGCATCTATTCCTGTTTTTCCTAGTTTTTCTCCTATATGCCTTTTAAATGAATTGGTTGCTTGTACCAATACTGTTTCCTCATTGTGGTCATTTAGACTTTGCCCCTGTGGTTAGATCCATCAGCTAAACTCTTCTCCTCATGGAACTGGGCTCAACAAAGAGTGGTGGCTAAGGATGCTGGTATGTTTTTCTCATTTTTACCCATCTTTCATGCAATACTAGCAGACAATGATGCTTTGAGCACCACAAAACATGGAATTACTTTCAGTTCTGTATTTAGACAAGGCCAGCATTTCAGGTTCCACTAATTCCCAGTGACAGGAGAGAAATGTAAGGACAAAATGTTTCATGCAAGAATGAAGCAGTTTAAACTTTGAAGGCCTCCGAAGCAGAGCCTCAGGCAAGAGCAAAGGAACTCCAGCATAACATGAATAAATATCTTACGGTGTAACTCCACCTGTTTCTTTGAATTTTGCAACTCAGGCACAGTGAGTGCTTTGAGCCAAACCCACCCATGAAGCTGAGCTAAAAGGTCAGATTCAAGAACAGGTCACCTTTCGGTTGACAGCGCTTACTAAACAGCCTGGTTTATTCCTCTTCCAGCTCATGGTAAATGGAAGAAAATAACAACTTGAAATATTATTCAAAGTACTTTTAAACCAAGCCCCAGTTCACGCAGTTGGTGTTGGCCCTGGGGTTGGCCATCGGGGTTTGTCCTGTTAGGTGAGGTGCCATCACTGACACAGAGAAACAACGGCAGCATTTCTCCCCATGTGTTAAACTGAAGTCTAAATGGGGAAGGAAGGTTTATCAACCTTCATGCTAAATCCTGTAGCACAGAAATGTTGAGGGTACCTCTCAGTCCACATGTAAGTGCTTCCGGGTCCTCCCCTGGAGATGTTCATTGAGCTGTAATACTGTCTGCTGATTAAAATGCAATAGCTTCCATTACTGATCTCCTCAGGAAGGAATGGAGCTATGTTCAGGCATCCAAGACAAGAACAGTAACAGCCTAGGTTTCCATAACAGCTGGAAGGTGACATGTGAATGAGAGCTTTCAGATTCTGACTTTGTATCCCATTTTATCTCCAGCAGTTTGATTCAAACTGCAAACATATTGGAAGAGAGTAAAAAAGAAGTGTTTTGCAAATAGGTAACATGTTTTTAAGTTCATATTTTTAAGCTATGCAAACTGCACGTGTCTGCCCTGAATAAAATGTATCAGTGCACAGAGAAATGTATTTTTATTTCCTTCATTGTGTTATGATTTTTTAATACCTTGTTTTCCTCATGCTGC
Source organism: Gymnorhina tibicen (assembly GCA_013399875.1). Lineage (NCBI taxonomy): Eukaryota > Metazoa > Chordata > Aves > Passeriformes > Artamidae > Gymnorhina > Gymnorhina tibicen. Next base: position 119,409 of record VXAZ01002926.1, on the reverse strand, counting down.
AGCACAGCTAGTCTGCAAAAAACCCAGTCGGAAAGCATCCAGAGGCAATACTCCCATTCAACCACCACCTGACAGTCTTACAGAAATGTACAGGAGGACTTGCCCCTGCCAGCATCTTAGAGGGGGCTTGATTTTGCAGACCTTTGCCATAATTTCCACTGGTTTCATTGAAAGGTCTGAATAAAGACTCCTAATGTAGAGTCTCTGGAAAGCATGAACTCTGGCATACCCTTCAGGCAGCTCACAGCTGCTTATTCACCAGGTGGTTTGGAAGGATGTTTTGGAAAAACAATCTGGCCACATGACTTGAGATAGAAGCCATAGTGGTTTTGCTATCTTTCTAGATGCTAATTTTTAATTTTTAAAAAAAATTAGCGATCACTCTTGGGGATTATTATGCTTTAGACACATGCAACAGGATTCACCTCTGTTAACTGGGGCCACCTGAACAGTCGTCACAACAGAGGTAGTTGTCTAAGTTTCTTCTACTGGTGAGCAGAGAACACTTCCAGAGGTAACCAATGGCAAGTATTTAACCAATATGGGTGAATCACTATCTAGAAATGCTTGCTTTCTCTACTGATTAGGGAGCGATTCTTGACAATTAATTTAGATGTCATGTATAAATTTTAAACTGGAGTTAAGTGGAAGGAAAATAATCCCAGAGGGTACCCAGGCTAAAATCCCTTCCAGGAGCCCAACCCCAGTGCCCAGCTCTTCCAGTTCCCCCAAGATCTGGCTTTAGGCACAGAGATGACAGCCAAGAACAAACTTGCTACCATCTGCAGTTTCCGCAAATGAGTTAAATCCAACAGCACACTTTTCCAAGACAGCTTCTTTGTTCACAAACTGAGAGACCCCACTGTGTAGGATGCTGTGTTACAGCATGATCTGGTCCCAAAGAAGAATTTAAATTTTCAGAAGTGTCTCTATAATGTTTTGAAGATGTTAACTCTAATATTAATAATAAATCTTCTACATCTTTCTGCTGAGTAGGATGGAAAGCTGCAGCAGAATTTTCAGGACACAGAACAGATACGGGTGCCAGAATTGTTTGCAAGGTTCTTCTTAGTTTGAACTTAAGTTACAGACCAGCCTGAGGGCTGAATGCATTATTCAGTTTCTAAGTAGCTGCGAAACGACCTTTCTTGGAGTCCATGAGCCTTGGTCATACTATCGTGATCTTTATTTACATCAACGGTAATTTTGTGTTACGAATTGAGAAAAAGGTGAAAGTAATCAAGTTTTTTAAAATATGCATTATATAATAATACTAAATATATTTTAAAATATCTAACCTATTTTGTCCAATTACGCAAAAGATTGCTCTGCATTTATTAGTCCCTCAGTCTTACAGACTGATAACAAATAATCTAATAATGTCACTTACATCGTTACAGGCCTAAATGAGCTTTAAAGGATTACATCCTTTAGTATTGTATTTTTCACAGTATTTTTTATTCACTTCTTAATATGCTATTAGGTGAAAACTGGGGTTTTTTACTCTCTTTTTTATCATTTAATGTTATAATTACACAAAAAATTTAATTGCAGCTCTGAAAGAAAATCAACTGGTACTTTGATGTATCAGGAGTTCAAGATGGAGAACAGATATTTATATCTGAGTACAAGCCATTGGGAGGCTGCTTTTGTCAATTACCCTTTATACATCTAGTTTGGGATTAGTCCACAAAAGTGGTCAAAAGCTATAGCCAAACCAAATTTTTTTATGCAAAACAGTTCTACAGAGACAACAGGTCATTGCATTGGTGTCGTCTTTTGCTTTCCCTCTTGTTAGCACACACTTTGCCTGCTTAGAAATCAAGAGCCAAGCAGTGACCAGAGTTTAATAATCAAAGTATATCAAGTGGACAGATGCATAAAACTCATCATGTCAGTTAAAAAATAAGTCTTGCAGTAAATTTCCCATTGGACAAGTTGTCTTATAAACCCCTGGCTTTTTGTTGTCTTACTTAGTTTGTGTATGTGCCATACTCATCAAAAACTGATCATCTGTGATGCCAAGAGCTGCCTTCACTTACAAATCAGTCAACAAACCACAGAGCCTGGAGGACCACTTAGTCTGGCTGAGCACTGATGCTTCCTGAGCTCATGCAGTCCAGCTGATGGGTCACTGGCTGCCACAGCAAGCTCCCAGACGGTGGCAAGAGCCATTTTTTCAGGGCAGTTTGCTGCTGATTGCTCTGTTTGCAGAAGCAAAGGAAACATTAATTTCCTAGAGCAGCAACCTGCGGTCAGTCTCTGGTGTCTGCGTAGATTTGCACACCCACAAGCCCAGGAACAGAGCCTGGTGCCTGGTGCTAAGGAAATGACTTTTAGTTTTACATAAACAATGAACGGTTTCGGCTCCAGCTCCTGCTGTTGGAACAACCTTCTGCGTGCAGCCCGTGACAGAACTCTTAAGATTCTCTAATGCCAAGAACAACTCTTAAATCAGTGATGAGAGGAAAGGGTGAAACAAAATAGGTCTTGACACTGGAAAAGAACTTGATAAGCAAAATAAGAACAATGAGACCATAATTTGCTAATTACAAGAAGACGTCCATCTTTTCTGAAAAATATACAGTTTTGGCAGTTTCATTCACAATTAAATGTAACATGATGCTCAGACTTGGCAGATAGCGGTGATTCCATTTTGAGGAGTTTCCAAGGTTTCTGAGTTTGGTTTCAGTGTGGAACAAGACCCACCGTTTCCTCTGCTCTCTGAAACAGAGCTGGGATGCTCACACAGGCAGTGATGAGAGAGGTCACCAGGCCAGGCTGCCCATGGCAAGATGCTGGGTTCTGCTTCCTTGTCGCCCATCATAAGAAAGAACCTTTTCCTCTGGGCTGTCTTGCTTTCAACACACTGGCAAATTTTGATAAAAAATTGTTTTTCTGGACTTTTACTGCCAGCTCTTGTGAACGTGTCTACAGCAATTACATGCTAACAACAACTGCAGACTCAGCAAAATGAGGAACATCAATATTTGATTTTTAACAGGGAGAAAGCATAAAGAGGCAAATGGAAGAAGGTGAATTTAATTTCAGTTCCCAAGTACATCCGTCCATTTCTTTTTATGGCACTGGAGCACTGCAGAACAACCCATCTGGGCTACTACAATAACAGCAGCCTCAGCAGTTTACATTGCAAGTACTGGTTCCTAATGACATGCCTTACAGGGAAAGGCTTTTTAACATTTTCCTGTGTAGAACTGAACATATTTGCTTCCTAAAGTAGGAGTAGTGAAAAAGGCGATGAGGATGGCTCATTGAAATGACTGTCAACCTCAGCAGCAGATTTGAACCAGGTACATAAAGAATTGAGAGTCTCTGATTGGAGTTTAAAGCTAGGCCACTTCTTTTACCAGCAGATGTTGCTGTGTTTAGTAGCAATTAATTGCAGAAAAGGTTTCGAAGGTTGTGAGGTAATTTTTTTTAAAAAACCAAGTCTTTATTCTCAGTCCTAGGCCTCTAACAGGGTCAGATTTTATGCGGTTCATGTTGATGTTGTGGTGATTTAATTAAAGTAACAGCTATTGGCAGAAGCAGCTTACATAAGAATGTCCACGTTCAAACATCCTTCATTTTTACTTTGAATTAGTTACTGTGTTAGAGTGAAAAGCATGAAAACATGAATCAAAAGGCAAGAAGCCTAAAAAAATCATGTAGATGTCTATAACCATGATGTGCTATCTGAAAGACTCCAGATCATAAAGTGACCTCATGAATTTGAGAAACTTGCTGATTTTTGAGCACTCTGGATTTAAAGACAACATGCAAAGGCAGAGAAATGTGACTTCTAATCTTTTTGGTCCAATTCTGATGCCTTTCCTTCAGTTTGCCTAACATTAACACTAACGCATGCTGTCCCCCACACCGAGGGTTTCAAGGACCAGACACTCAGGTCCACCTTGTGAAAATGGTCTAGTACCAAATTAATGGGTGTGTTGTGTCTCCACTCTTCATTGTTTTTAGGACCTCTAGTGGCAGAAAAAAGGGCATTTATAGAGAAGGTCATCTGGAAAGCTCTTAACACGAAAGCAAGTATGGCCAGTATGGCCATGAACTCCAGCCAGTAAGAAATGCATGTGAAAATGCCATTTCTTTAATTAACATTATGGATTTTCTCCAGGAAGAGTTATCTCATCTTCTTTCTCTTTATATACAGCATACCACAAAAAGAATAAACTGAAACAGACCTCTCCACTTGTGGAGGAAATTATGCTTTTGTGCTAACCAAGGAACATCACGGTATACTGATTTTTTTTAAAAAGCTCCACTTTCTCCCCTCCAGCGCCCCAAAAAACATCCTACTATTCTTCTGTGCATAAGTGTCCAAATCCAGGGCTGCTACTGCCTAACACAAGGAAAGACTGAAGTCTGCCAGGAAAATGTCCAAGACATAATACATTTATAGCTACTGGTGACTGTTATTTCATGCCTGTCAGTAATCTTTTTAGCAAACAGCTATCCTCAATTATTGATATTTCATTATGGGGTTTCAAGGTGACTCTGGATGACAGGTAAAAACCCTAATTTTCTGTTTCTCAGGAGGAATACTGATAAAGATTGGAAATGTACAGCAGACCATGAAACCCTGTCCTCCAGATAACTCCCATTTTGACTCTTGACAACAAAAAAATGTTGGGTTTTCTCTGCACCCCTTTGCCAGATCATTGTAGCTATGCCAGTACTGTTAAAACCCCTCACCTTTGTCGATTTAGGTCTGCCAGTCGAGTGATTTGTCTCTCTGAACAGAAGAGAATATTAAGCTGCAAAAAGGGCATAGGTCTCATCAGTGCAACTCTATTAGTAAAAATGTTTACAACACACCTGCAAAATAAATAGCAAAATTAGCAAACCTCCTAAATGTGGAAAAAGTCTACATCCATCAAGAACACAGGAGAGCCATATCCTTTTTTTTCTTGGTTTTGGCAATAGAAAGACAGTCTTAATGGAGAACACAGCAAATACCAGCAGAATTGACAAGATGGAGGAGGTATTTCTCAGACAGTGAGAATGTACAGGTGGTCATTTGTTCTACAGAGACCAAGATTTCTCTTTTTCTGGCTGGACATGCCAGAAAGGTGCAGAAATCTGTAGCTGAGATTTTGTCCCTATTTAAGAGACCCATCTCATTTACTATGGACAGTCTTGGAATTGTCATTTCTTGGCAGTCATGAACAATGAATTACAATATGCTACATCTGGGGGAAAATGCCGGAAAGAATCTGCATGGTAAAAACTGGAAAGTGCAAGAATGAGCAAAAGTAAACAGTATTTCATATTGATAAAACACATTTGAGAAGTTTAAAATAAGACAGTCGCCTCAGTAAGAAAGTAGGCTATAAAAACTGAGTAGTTTCAGATTTTCTGAAAAGGGTTTCAGGTATGGATGTAGCTCCAGGTGTGGATATAGCTCCTCAAATCTCACCAAGGTGTTCTGCTCCTGAGTTAGTGCTGGACAACTGCTCAGGAACATCAAGAACATGTGTAACACACTAGGGGAGTGTTCAGGTGCATCCTATGGTGGGGATCACAGCCTGACCTCATGAAACAAAGTCACCTTCTGGTGACAGAGGCTAATTATAATCAGGGTATTGATTCAATTTGAAGGGTATTGTAATAGAGATTGTACAGCTGCTGAATTGAATAAGTGCATAGAAAGAATCCAATTGTAATGTAAAGAAAAAAAAGAAAAGATAAAATTATAAGACTCATTACTCACTGAGTAACACCCCCTGAAAAATTAAGTTTTGGAGGAACCAAAATTACTCAAGGTTGGTGCCAAGTGCCAGCCTGGGTGGCAGGATAGTGCAGGGTGAGAAATACTGTGAGACTTAATATTGACTTCTTCAGAATGAAATGAATCATTTCATAAATGCTGAAATGCTTCAATTGACACTTTGGGACCAAACTGGTTTTTATGAATTTAAAATTGCTTCCCCTCTCTCCTACCTATTTTTTAGTTCTGCAAGAGATAAAAAATAAACAAAATGGGAGCTGTATCTGACTAAGAGCAGTCACAGAATGTGTCTTGAGGCATTTCAAATATGGCTCTGGTGAGGACAATGTCATGCTCTCAGAAATCAGGGTTTTGTCTGTGCTTCTGTCTCTCCCTGAGCTGTAACAGCCTCAGATGTGAATGACACCGAAATGCACTTGCTCAGTCTGGTTTTTTGGCTGACACAGTGAAGCAGCAATCAGACTGAGGCTGAAACATTTATGAGAGAGAGTCATGAAGGGCAGAAAACCCAGAAATGTATTATTTACTGCACATGTTCTTTATTCTCTCTTCATGGGTAATTCATTTAAATTCTGCTCTTCTGTTGGGTGAAGTGGATCTGAAGTAACATCCCTGAAGCCTGTGTTATTCCAGATTTACACGGCTGTGCTGGATGGCAGGATCTGCCTCAGAGCATTTTATATAAGCTGTGTCTCAGAGGGTGCTCTATGCCTAGAGCTCAGGATATTCCCAGCCAGTTTAATTTTCACAAGCTGCCCTTGCAAGGGAAGCTGCAAATGTATTTACAAATCTAGCACAATAATTTCTTACTCCTCAGGTTGGTTAACCTGTCAGAAATGAATCCGTTTCGTCAGACTTCTATTTTTGCAGGTGCCTCTGCTATAAAGGCCTCAACCGTACAAAACCGAACTAGACAAAATGTGCAGACACTTTATTTGGCATGGAAAGAACCCAAGGACACAGCCCTGCTACGGCTGCAAAAATAAAAAAGAATATGGGGAACTTGGCCTTCCTCAGTGGAAACTCGACATTTGGGTGGCCCCGCTGCAGCCTGTGTGGGGCTGGCAGTCGCTGTTTCTGAATGAAGAGGCTGACTTAACCTGGATCTCTATCAAATCCTCCCTCTGTGAGACCGTGCGTTTGGCAGAGGTACTGACAGAAGTTCTCTGGCCGAGAAAGTGCAATCAAATCCTGTTAGGCACAATATCTTGAGAAGGGGGTCTATTAGTCTAAAACACTGAGAAAGTTTAACTGTGTTTGTTTGGCATTTACTCCGGTTGCTGAGTTATTTGAATCCTCCTTCAGTTACAAAAACCCCAGACTTGAAAAAAAGTATCAAGAAAAAAAAAAAAAAGGATCTAAGGATCCGCAAGAATCAGAGTGTTTTTTAGGGGGCAGATTAAATTCTTCCAGTGTGCATCTTCTATACATCACCCCCCACCTGAGTATGCACAGGAGATAACCAAGCAGTCCTAACTACCGGGATACTTGCGAGGTTTATCGAGAGAGAAACAAATTCTGAGGTTAGTGCCTGAACAAATAGCTGGGGTGGGAAGAAAATCCTTCCTCTCATAAGTAGGAGGAGGTGGGCCCTCAATCACACATCCCCCTAGACTGCCCCACGACTCTCAGTTCAGTGTGCATAGAGGAAATCCACACAGGAAAAGCTTAGGTATCAGGCCTCTCTGCTGCTCACGCTTGCTTCCACAGCAAAATCTCACCTCTAGGTAGCTAAGCAGTTTGTGGTGGAGGTGTAGGGGCCACAGAAGCATATTTTGATGCCCAGGGCAGGGTGTCAGTTTGGTGTGCCATCACCTGCTCTCTTCTGGGCCTTATGTCAAGGGATATTAAAAATACAGTCTTCATTCCAGTTCAAAGCAGAGCTTGAACTTCATGAACCATCCCTGGCAGGGACCACGTTTAGCTGCTTGCCATGTCCTTTTCCCAGTCCTGTGAGGGGTTGCATTTGCCTGTCACTGTCCCACTGTGCACCCTCCCCAGGTTTGGGAATTTTGATGTTTGTCTCAAGAAACGTATTAAGTTCCTGACTCCACAGCTTTTACTTGCCCAAGGAAAGCTCGTAGGCTCTGACCTCAGGCTGTTTGCAAAGCCTGTCAAAACCCATTTGTCTAGGAGATTGCAGCAGCAAATATCACAGCTAAGGCTAAAAGGCAATTCTATGCCAAGCTCATTCTAGGTCACTAACTTCCTAAGGGTATTCTTCCAAGAAATAGCTTCATCTTGAGTAGTTCTGCAAGAGGAAAGAGACTGTGAGTTATAATTAACCCCTTCTTCACAAGGAAAAGCAAGAATCCTTCAGTCTACCACATTTATCATTCATGATTTATTCAGGCTAAGACTTCCCCCCTGAGGGCCAATACTAGAAAATAAAGTTACAAGGAAATAGTTGATTTGAATGAAAGAAAATATTCTTTGCCCTTTCAAAAAGCACACTATTTTATATGTGCATCTTGAGCAGTATCCCTACTTATTTTAGGAAAGTAAATACAGTGTATGCAAAACTAAAAGAAATCTCACATTGAAAGACTGCATCAACTCAAATAAAAGACATTACTGCCCAGAAAACTCAGATACCCATGAGGAAAGCCACAAGACAAGGAAATACAAGAGGCACGCAGATGCAGCTTTGAGGGAAGAGATGAAGTCATGTAAGAAGTGCAATAGGGCTAATTAAAATGAACATGGAAGGGAAGTAACATATTAAAAAATTAAACAAATAAAGCCAGCTAAATGACGGGAGGAGTGGAGATAAACCAGTCTTGGACAATCCTACCAAAATGCATGGAGCTTGCACACCTTCATCAGCCGTTAGGAGGTTGTGGGAGGGACTAGCAGAAAAACCACTCGAACCCATGATACCTGACTTAGATCACCTCGTCTTCTAAAAACCACCTAGGCCATGAGCAAGAGACAGGAGGAGAAAGACAAGGTTATTCTAAGGCTTAGATTCTAAAAAGTTATTTCCTTATTAAGCATAAGTTCTAAGATAATGTCAACCCAGTGCTCACCAAGTGTCAAAAAAGAACACCATATGTTAGGAATTTTTGGAAAATGGAGAGCAGAACAGAGAACAAATATCACTATGCAAATGTATGCATAATGCACCTGGGTCTAGAATTGTGCACAGTTCTTATTTCCCTTTCAAAAATGGTGCAGAAAAATAAGAAAAAAAAAATCTTAACAGTCCTCAGTAGGCTAGAGACCTGAGAGCAGAAAACTGTCTCTTCCTATCCAAAAGGTGTCTTTAAATGAACTCCAGTGCAATGGGTTCAAAAGAAACAAAGAGACATGTCTCTTCATAAAGCACACTTAACTTGGGCAATTCTCTTCCATGGGATGCAGTGGGTGCAGTGGATTTTAAGTTGTGATGTGGATTCCAGAAGTGATTAGACAAATTCATTGAAACATATGTATTGTTCATGGTATTAAACACAATGCATCAGTCTCAAAAAGTCCATGACTTTCAAATTGTATGGGAGGGTTTCAGGGAAGTATCCCCAAATGCTCGCCCTGGTCATGTTCATTAGCTGCTGGGCAGTGCTGGGAATGGGATGGGACCAAGAAGACTCTTGGTCTGCCCTGGCACAGTCAGTCCTGCTCTGATGAACTTACATATTTTGCTGCCACAGCCCAGCTCAGCCTCCAGGACAGAAGCTTTCTTTACCGGCTCTGAAATGACCCTCTTGAGTAGTTCTGCAAGAGAGAGACTGTAAGACTGACAGGTGTTTTGTCTGGATCTCTAACTCTGGACTGTTTACATATCTAAATTCAAAGTCTGGTTCTAGCTAAGGGATGTATGCCAGAATCCATCAATGTGGGAACACCTGTGCAGGGCACTGGGGGCTGCAGAAGCCTCTGCATAATATAAAAAGTCAAATGTGTTCTACCCTACCGAGTGAAAAAGTAGGATAAGTAAGGGCTCATGTTTTATCTACTTTTTTTTTTGTTATTAAATGAACATTAATCTTAAAATCCATCACAGGCTACAAAATCAGTTCTAATCCGTTATAGAGTGATAAAAATCATAAATTTATGCTGCAGTCCTGCTATTGTCTAAAACAAAATACCTTAAGATGGTATTGTATTGCATAGGCACACAATTTTCATGGAAAGAATCAACAGATCAGAGACATACAGAAATAAAAGCTGTTAAATAGTATCTTTTTCAAGATATTTGGGGAAAAAAAAAGCCCTCCCTTGAAAATTGTAATTTTTTTCTAGGCAGTGTGAAATAGTCATTTTTAGTAAAAGTATACCAAGACATTGTATTTTGTGTAAATTGATATTTACACAAGGACTACATACACAAAGATCATGCTAAGAAGTGGTGTAGCTATTTAGTGTTCTGGTGGATGGAAATCTTTTACTTGAAGTACTGAATGTGTCAAAAAGTTGTCCCCTGACTTGTCCAGAAGGACAACTGAGACCAAAATAAAACCATTTGCCATGGAGCAAGAAAGGGCCTGAATAGGTCACGGAAGAAGTGACTTATTGCCAGCTCCTGTTGCTTTTACCCTGACTCTTGATAGCTGGATCTTTCCCTGAAGCAACAGCTTCAGCATTCAAACAAGAAGATAAGGATCTTAGTTTTGACATAAAAATAAAAAACGACCACCCCTGGATGGGGCAGCTCTGCTCTAACCTTCGCACACCACTGTGCCTTCAGAGAGAGCTTCTCTTGGCTGGCTGCGCTCACTGACAGGGTCAGTGGCACAGCAATGATTTTCCACACGACAGGAAGCCTGTGCTGGACTGGTGAGCTGCCAAGAATTTTGGAGAGGTGACCTGGTGTGCAAACAGATCAAAATAGTGACAGTAAGGGGTGGGAAGGAGTGATGATGGGTCACTTAAGGTTCTACCCTTTTGGTTGGTCCCTTTTGACCCACTTCCTCCCTGACCACAGGTGACACCATGACAGCTGTTCTCCCTCTTGGCACAGCTTCTGTCAGTTGTTGCCTCTGTCACTCAACAGATTTGACCAGTTTCAGGGCTGATGAGCCCGGCATCCTCACAGGATCCTCTGGATCCTCCCTGTCTCCTCCATGCCATGGCTACTATGGAGAGATATTGAGAAATTAGCATTTTAAGTTACCATGAAGTAGAATCAAAGCAATCCACATGGAACTGCTAGGAGAAAATTCATGGCAAACTTTAATAACTGCACTAAATATCCTGATAAATCATATTTGTAAAAACATTTCAAGAAGTTTTCAGTGTAACAAATACCTATCCTTACAGTTAGCACGATCTGGGTGTTAAATTGGAAGAGATTGAAATGGAACATGCAGAAACTGCTTGTCTTTGTGACAATATGTAGTTGTCAGTTCATTATCTTAAATGAAATTTTGCCAGTTTATTTGAAATTAATCGGTATCTGCTTCTTGGTAGATAGACTTGGTAATCTATGTAATGATTTTTAATTGTGATGCTCTGCAAAAACAACTTTTTGTTTTGGTTTTTTTTTTTTTGTTTTGACTGATGCTGAGAATCAAAATTAGAAACTATGACGGAGAGAAGATATGTCAAGGTACTTATGAAGGGCCCTCTAGGACACTACAATTTCCCTGATACAGGGACAATGAAACAAGTGCAACAGCAAAATTAGTGGCCTAATGACCTCAGCTCTTGGAGGTCCAGGGTCTGTGTCACAGACTTCTAGAGCAACTATTCAAAACTAATTGTGTACACCACTGATATACAGGCACAATGAGCCAAAAGTACACTACCTTCTCAGCGAGTTTCTTTGAAATGCAAACAATAATCTGACGGATCAGGGAGGCTGAGCCTCTTTAGTTTAATGAAGAGCAAATTATCTTCCATTTCTTCCCATAAAATTGTGGCAACAGTGTGTTCTGCTTTTTTTCAGTGTTACACAGTTCAGAGGTGTTCAACAGTATGAGAAGTTTCACAGCTTGAATATCTGAAACGAATCATAAATTGTTTCATCCTCTCTAGTCTCTACCAAGTATGAATCACTCCATTAACACTCACATGATGCTGCTTTCACCACACTGGACTCCTCTGTGCAGACCCAAGGACCTAATCAAACACGTAATCAATCAATCTGCTTGTCAGATACAAGCAGCAAACAGAAGACTTCTTTGTGTCCTATACAATTGCCTTTTGAGAAAAAAAGTGAGCTACTGGTTTGTAAGAGCACGAAATACACAAGCAATGTGTGAGGGGCCAGAGCCTGTGGTGCTGTGAGGAAACCTTGTGACTGAATTCCTGACGAGGGACATTTCTGATGGGTTACTCAGACTGCCCTGACTGGTGTTCTGGAATTACACAGTATGAAAGAATATTTTTAAAAGATGACTGCAATCACTGGAGTCAAAAGCTTCTTACAAGTTAACAAAAGACAAAAGTGGCAGCCCTTTGGCTTTAGCATCACTGAGCTTTCATGAAGGACGAACTCTTGCTGCAGAACTCCTCTCTGCAGAGCAGAAGGGAAAACAACAGAACAGCTCAACAGTTTTTAAATGTCTCTCTCAGATTCTCAAAGGGCAACACAAAGAGAGAAACATGACACCCATCCTTGTTTTGCCTCCTTTTTGGAAGAGACAGCAACTACTGTCTTGAGACCCTGCAATGAGACAAGAGTTGAAAGTAATTTATATGGGCAAATGTGGCCACACCCTGTTCTTACATTCAGTCACAATACCCTTCTGTTGTTATGCTGTAAAAAAATCCTCCAGAAAAGCAAACTTGATGCACACTTTGCTAAAGCTTTGATATATACACTATGTGATCAAGTAATTTTAACGTGCATGTAAATTGCGTTCTACAACTTGGACCCTATTCACACCAGGTAAGAAACTTCAAGCGCTGACAGTCCCAACTGATGTAATGAACTAATAAATTCTGCTAAAATTACTTTTAAAAAAGCCATTACCTGTATTTCGTATGAGTGGGAAACACAACTAATAATCAATTAAAAACTTGTTACATGCCATGTTTACTTGGCAGCTGCCAAGTAAAATTCAATCGATTAACACTTTTTACAACCGTGTAGGAATTTAACCATATAGACCACAAATCTCTACACAAGTTCCCTAAGTCAGGACGGGCCTGACCTTCATTATATAACAAAATCTGGTCAATGATTTCTGCAAAATCTATGCATTTTTAGAGATTATACACTTGGCAACTTACTTTGATGCATTACATCAGAGCATACACTTCCTGGTCTTGCATTTGAAAATTGATATAATTCCTTTTCTTTAGAATACTTGTGGAAAAATCACGAAGGTATTTATGCACTAGAAATCTGAACAGGGGCTTAGGTAGGGTTCCTGTAACTTTGCTTTACAGCATCTACTGATGGATTGAAATAATTTTTATTAACCAGCCTGAAGAGCTTCCACTATCATCACCCCAGCAGCTGCAACTCAAGACCTCTGGAAATCATTGTGGCTGGTGCAGAAACAGAGTAAGGCCCATTATAACCACTGGTGGAATCTTAAACATCTTTATTTAAATAGTCAAAATAAATATTTGATAAGGCATAGCCAACCAAAGTACCACAACATTTTTTTTTTGAAGCACGTATGTCAAAGTAACATGAGTGCCACCTCCTGGTTTAGGCATGGAAACACTCAGGGTTGTGCTTATTGCATTCAAAACTTCCAACTAGGTGTAGTTTTCTTCTTTGTTTTCCTCTCCTTCTCTTAAAATAATTAGAATGTTCATCTTCAACATTCACAGAATGCTGTAAGAAGAAAAATAACTAAATGCAAGAATCCAGTAGAACTTGCTTATCTTTAGTGCCTGGAGCAAAATAGCTATATAAACTCTTAACAGGTACTTTCCCCTAAATTTAGCTTCATAGATGTCAAATCTTATTAAAACACAGGAATGACCACAATTTTAAGTAAATATTGAAGTGCAGTGGCTTGTAATTCAAGAAGCAGTCGTGGAATCAATGTGGAGCATGTTCTCACAACTCTTTTCTACATTAAAAAATGCCTTTATTAATTAAATGAAATGTGTGCATCTCCTATCCAGGAAGTGATGGAATCTAATAAAGGAAGGCTAAGAAATTTACTACAAATGGCACAAAGAACTGCAGCCTATTTTATATCTACTACAACAGTCAAATCACAAAGTTTTTGAGAAAATAGGAGTAAAATACAACCCACTTCAAGTTCCAGTCCATTTGCACATTAGTAGCTGTGCAGGGGCAAAAAAAAGGTTGACTCCATTTCCCACAACACCCACAAAAGTGTTATCACTATTATGTCAGAGTCATGTGGTAACAACTACCAAACTGCTCTTTCAAAGCAACATTAGAAGCAATTTAAGAAACAAATCTGCCCCAACTCAAGTGTTGCCCCCGCTGCAGATACACAGACAACTGCACCATCCTTGTGCTTACAGGAATAAAAACGATTTACCAACACTGCACAAATGTTGGCTCCGGGTCTCTTTGTTTTCTCCCCATTTTCAGTACGGGCTGGAAGAACACAAGCACACATCCTGGGAGATGCTGCACTGTGTCAACTCTGTATGGCATCACGTCCTATGGACTCCTAAATCTTGCCTGCCAACATTTCAGCTCTCTATGCCATTTCACGCTTGCATATAGAGCACATAGAGCCTGCTTTTCTCCACAGGCTAAGAAGCTACTGCTAGACTAAATGTTATAATTTCCCAACTCCACACTCTTCTTCTGTGTATTGACTTGCTGTAAATCAGGACCATAATCCTCAAGTCTTCTGGAATACACAGAGCAGCTTATATACATATTTTTTTTAAAGTATAACCCTTTGGAAAAAACCCATTCATGTGTTTGATGTCCCAATTACTGACAATTATTGCACTTGTATCCCACAGCAGCAAGCATTTCTAGGAGGAGGACCACATCTCTTTCCGCAGTCACCATCCCCATACTTTCTCATCCCAAAGCAGCACAGTCCACGATGCATTCATCAGCACTTGACCAATTCCTTGGTTGGCAAAGGTTCTGCCACGACTTCATCCCGCATGAACTGCTCCTAAAGACAGCAAGCAGGGATTTAGGCGATTTACATTGGATCTCCTCTACCTCAAAAACACCACGAGATACACCCAGGCTGGAAAACAGAGTGATTACAAGTGGTATGAATCTGCTTCCCCAAACTTGAAAGCCGTAATCTGCCCATCAGGTGAGAAAAGCTACCAGGCTGCTGCCTGGGCTGCTGGAGTCAGTCACAGGAGCTCTTCACATCACTGATTTCCTCCCGTCTGTGTCCTACCGCACGCCCACCCAGGCAGGCGTGTTTAAAGCCCAAAAACGGCAGGAAGAGACCAGCACAACAAGAGATCAGGCAGGAAACGTAGTCCCAAATCAGGGATTTTTAAACGCTGCCCCGCGCTTCCCCATGGGGCGGCGAACCGGGACTCAAGAGGGACCCGGCTGGAACCGCGTCCCACTGCCCTCCCCCCGCACCCACCTGGTCGTAAATGACGCGCAGGATCAGGGAGCAGCTGGGGCAGGTGGCCACGTCCTCCCCGTTCTCCAGGTCCTCCTGCAAAAGCCGCGGGAGAGCGGTCAGGGCCCCGCCGCCTGCCCGGCCCACGGGCAGCACCACCCTGTTCTCCCCCCCGCCCTGCCCGGCCGTCCCTCACCCGCGTGATGAGGAACCGGTCCCCGCAGGGGCACGGGTAGCTGTAGGTTTCGGTCTCCTCGTCGTACTCGAAGTCCTCGATCTCCACCTCATCGTGGAACACGGCCATGGCGCCGGGAAGGGGCGGGAGCTGGGACGGGCGGACGGGAAGAGGAGGCGCCTGAGGGGGCGCGCGGGCGGGCTCTCCGTCACGTGATGCCGCGGCGGGTAGGGGCGGTGGGGCGCGGGCCGGGGGAGCCCGGGATCCCAGGGAGGGCGCGGATGGGGAGGAGGGAGTGGAGGGGAGAGGAGGGTGAGGGGCGGCGGGCTGAGGGTCAACGCGCTCAAGTGCCCCCGGTTCGCCCCTTCCTCACGGCGGGAGCCCCCCACGCCGGTCGGAAGCCGTGGCCGGGCCGCCCTCTGCGGCCGACGGCGCTCCCGGTTCTAGCCCTGACCTCCTGCCCGGCGATCCCCAGGGGCTGCCGGGGAATGGCCGGGCACTGCCGCGACCTTGCCCTTGGCCCTCCCCTGCCCCTTGGCCGCGTGTTTCCCCTGCCCCGTGGCCGCCTCAGTGCCGCCCCGTCCCAGCCGGGCACAGGCTGCCGTCCCCTTTTTCCCACCCCGCTCCCTTCCTCCTCGTCCCAGTGCTCACCGTGTTCGCCTCAGTCCTGGGAAAAGGGGAAAAACTTTGTTTCCTGGGATTACTTCTGCAGGAGGGACTGTTTGTCTAGAGGAGTGTCTTACCGAGAGATAGCTTTTGAAAAAAGACTTCTGTGCTGCTTGCTTAAATACCCTTGCTGCCCCCCTCTGCACTCTCTTGCATTAACCTACGTAGTAATTTGCACTGAAGTGTTGCACAGGTGAACTAAAAGTAATTCTCCCTTCAGACAGTGACGTGGGTCTCGGGAAAAGAAGAGATGCAGACGTGTATCTCAGGCGATACTAAACCAGGGCTGGGGGATCAGAGGGGATGGAGAACGAATGGCTCCTTGGCTTTAAGTGAGGAGAGGAAGGAGTCATGAAAAGTAGTGCTCGTTTCTCTCCCTGGAGCAAAGGAGGTTTATAAAAGCATGAGAATATCTAAAGGGTGGGTGTCAAGAGGATGGAGCCAGGCTCTTCTTGGGGTGCCAATCACTAGGACAAGAGGCAGTGGACAGAAGCTGATGTACAGGAAGTTCCACCTAAATAGGAGGAGGAACTTTCCTGTGTGAGTGACCACATACTGGAAGAAAATTGCCCAGAGGTTGTGGAGTCTCCCTCAGTGGAGATATTGAGAACTTCGTGGGCACGATCCTGTGCCATGTGCTCTCACATGACCCTGCAGGGAGCAGGGAGGTTAGACCATATGACCCACTGTGGTCCCTTCCAGCCTCTGTGAAGAAAGAGGGTATTTGGAGTGGCTATTCCTGTACCAGCTTGGGTAAGATGAGAATAAAGGGAGAACATCCCACCTGACAGGAGCTTGGGAGGCTGAAGCACTGCACTTCAAGGAGGGCGGGGAATTGCCAAAGAGCTGGATGAGTGAAAAGCTCACAGAGGTGACAAATGGGGGAGAAGCTGTTCACATTTTGTGAAGGTATGAGTCACACTTGTATATGGTAAGGAGAACCAGGACTCATTAAAAGACATTTTGGAATTTATTGGTTGCAGAGTAAAAATTGATTTTTATTGTGTTTTTCATGATTGGAGAGTGATGGTAATATAAATGGAGCAAGTATCTTGAACTACTATTCAAGAGAGTTACTTCTAATGTAGGATAGAGACTCAACCTTAAAGTAGTCTGTGTCAATAGGCTCTTTCAGCTGTGACTATAAAATTAGGCTGACATTTATTTTGTTTCCAATATTATGTACTGATATTGAACTTCAGGTTGGTTGGAGATGTAGACGTCTATAACCTTGATGTGCAATCTGAAAGATTCCAGATCACAAAGTGATCTCATGAATTTGAGAAAATGTGATTTTTGAGCACTCTGGGTTTACAGATAATATGCCAAGGTAGAGGAATGTGACTTCTTCATTAGATGTGTACTTTGTTGTCCTAAAGTATTTTGAGATTGTTAATACTTTTGTTATCTATAGCTTCTACACATTTGATGTAGAAAGTGATAAAAGTGTTTTGTTTAAACACTTAAGTACACTTTAAGTACTCTGCAATGCTGTGGAAAAAAATTTTGAACTAATTTTGCTCATGAGTGGTAGAAGAGTTTTAAATAATTCCGTTTTTAAAAGTTACAAGCTGCTGTGGAATTAAATGCTGAAAAGCTATTAAAAATTATGGACAGTTAAAACCTGCAGGAAGTATTTCTTATGCTTGAAAGTGGGCATTTTGAGTAGTGGCTGTAAGTGTATTCCATTTCTGAGAAGCCTAATTTATGGAAGCTCTGCCTTCATTCATACAAGATTACAAACAGGACAGATTACTAAGTGACCAGCCAATGCAGCTGTTAGTGAAATCCTAGAGAGTATAGGCCTGATTAGTTATAAACAAGCTGGATCAGTGCCATTTCAAGGGATTCAAAATGCAAAACATTTTGAAAATAAATTACGCACCTTAAAAGAATGCAGGAAAAGATATTTAAATGAAAGTAAAATATTAATGCTTTAAAGAAGCAATGGACTGCATCATGGAAATAAATATAATTTGATAAGTGATGATACACGATAGAGTTATGCTAATCCATTTCAGGAAAAATAAAGGCAGATTTACAAGAAATGAGAAATATTTCTTGGCTCTCTATGAACCTGTTCCTACACCTGAAGGGTAGTTCTGACTAACTTTGATTGTTCTGCCTGTCAGTTTATCTTTCTCTGTCATAGCTGTTTGAGTGTGTGGTTTTGAAGCTTCACACCGTGTTTCTACTGTAGTGCACATGAGTGTTCTCCACTTTCTTTACTCTTTAGAGATGTATTATATAGGGTCCATGGAAGTGTGAGGGATTAATGCGCTTTTAAATAGACCTGTGAACAAACAGGCTTAATGAAGTTTATAAAATTCTCCACCCAGAACCTTTCTTTACCCATGGAAAGAGAATACATAGTCAGTGTTTGATCTTTCAAACATGAATATTGTTTGAACATTTAAAATCACAGATATATTGGCTGGAAGGCACTTCTGAGTGTCATCCAGTCAGAATTCCTGCTTGGAGCGGGACAGTTGTTGGCACTGGATTAAGCCAGTCCCAGGTATAGACCTTTGTTGTGAGGTTTCTGCTTTCCAGGCCTGCAGTTTCTCAGTTCCCTTTTGAAGGGGAGCTCTACTATTCTAACGTAGTATGATCCGCAAGTTTGCTGATCATAGAACGGCCCGGAGGGGACCTCAAAGATCATCCGGGTCCAGCCCCCCTGCCACGAACGGGGACACCTTCTGTCTCATCATCCAAGTTACTGATAAATGTATTGACCTGTACCAGCCCCAATACCAACCCCAGGGTACTCCTACTGTTCCTAGCCAACAAGTGAAGCAACTTGAAGCCATCAGGTCTTCAGTTCTGACTGCCCAGACAGTTTTCAACCACTCCAGCCGTCCATCTGGCCTTGGCTTACTAACGTGTGTGTGCTTTGGGGGGTGGTGCCAGGAGCCACAGGACACTCAAGATGTGTTGTATCCTGTCCCCTTACCTGCATGACCAGACCTTTCATCACAGTAGCTGTTCACATTTATCAAACGTCATTTTCCCGTGGTAAATCTGAGTCAAATCTTCCTGAATGCTTTCTTAGCTTTCACCCAGCTAAGGGGACAAGCTGTGAACATTTTTCCAGATACTGAGATGGTGCTGACTGGATGTAAGCAGTGCTTTTTGCCTCTCTTAAGAACGAGCATGTGTAAGTCTTATCCCAGTCAGTTGGAGACTGTGTGATAAGTGTTTTTCATAGGTAATAGACAGTTGCCTGACAAGCGTGTCAGCTGTGTCTCTTAGCAACCTTCAGTGTAACCCATCTGGCTCTGTGCATTTGAGTACATCCAGCATCTCTCAGCAGGTGCTGGCCCTGCTCCTCTTATCCCTCTCCTTCCCAACAACCACTGGTACAAGCAGAGGTCTGGGTGCAGGCTTTGTCTGTAAAGACTGAGGCAAAAGGAACATTGAGTACTTCAGCCTTTTCCATATCATCTCTGACAAGGTCTTCCCCTTTTGAGAGACTGAAATGTGGATGGTTAATGACTCCAACAGTTGCCCATTTGGAAAAGCTACAGGGGCTTTGCTGAGGCCAGGTTTGCACCCCTCGACCGAAGGGCAGGAGGAGAGGTTTGGGTGTGTGGTGGGAAGCATCTGCGTAAGAACAGCCCAGGTGCCCCCACCACCAGAGGATGACCACAACAAACTGACCTTTGTTTAGCAACAAGCTGGGTTTTAGCCAGAAAAGGGAAAAGGCCAGTAAGAAGCAGGTCTTGCTGAGGTGGGATAATGCTTTTTATCATGCCAGTGTCCCTTACACAGCTGGGCCAGGTGTAAATCTCCCCTCCCAGGGAAGGTGCCAGGACAGTCATGTTCACGCCTGGGCCTGAAGGTGTTCATCCCTTCCCGTGGGGCAGAACTGGCTCAACTGCATGAGAGGCAGCTGTCATGGCTTAGAGGGTGTCATAACCCATCAAAGACCCCAAAGTGCCCCCAGACTCATTTCTGGGGCCTTCCACCAGACCACTGCACGTGATCCCCAGTGTTGGAACAGACAGTGTAAAACTCCCCCCAGGGGAGGTACCTGGATGTTCCCACCTGAACCCGAACGTACTGAACCCACTGAAATCTATGTTTCGTGGGATTTCCCCAGCCCTGGTGGATCAAGGCTGGATCACTGACTAAGTGACATTTCAACAATCAGGTCTTGTCAGTGGATCCATGGGTGGTGATAACTTTTCTCTCTGCTATCTTTCTCTTCCTTGCTTTTCCTTATATATTTTCTTAAGTGATTCTTTTATACATTTATATATTATTGTTTCATTTTTATAGGTAATAACCAAAACGGCTCTGTACCTCCTTTCCATTGCAACCAAATTGTTCTAAAACAAACCTGCATTATACACACACACACATATATATATATATATATACTGGTCATTCAGAGTCATTTTGCTCTAATCTGCCCCAAGGAATCTATCAACAAGAATCTCAGTTACCCTCACCTTCAGGAGTGGGCATAACACCCCTTCATGTGATGGGTGCACATTTTCACTTGTTTATGATACTTTCATACTTTTAAAATTCCCGCTCATTATCCCATATGTCTGTTGCTAGTTTTAGCTCCAACTGAGCTCTGGCTTTTCTGATTTTAGGGAAATAAAAGGTGAAAACAAGCCATGTCAGATACTGAGTACTTAATTTAACAAATGTTTATGATTTTTTTTCAGGAACCAGTGATTCTGAAGACTGCCTGGTCATCATGGCTCATGCTACTATTTATGTGGGTTGCACTGTTCCTCAGTTACTGAGAGGTGCTCAGAGCAGAATTTTTCTCTCTCATTCTGCATTGGGGGTGTTGAGGCACTCTGCTTTTTGTTACGGCACAGGGAACGGGTAGGTTATCCACTTGATTTTTTTTTTTTAAGAGAATGCCATGGTGACGCTGTCAAAACCAAGCTGACAAATTACTACAGACCTATAAATGCTTAATATAACTCCCAATTATATATTTATATTTAATTCTTATTTAGATTTATGTCATCTGTAGTCTGGATTACACTGGTAAATTGTTATGTTAATAGAAATTCGTATCAGTAAGGGACAGTAGCACAGCTGTCAAAATGACAATTATCTTTGTTTGCTTTTTCTTGCAGCACAATAAAATCAAAAAGGAAAATGGATCATCTAGAGAGGACAGCAAATAATTTTCGACAGGAGGTTAGTGGTCTGTTCTTTTGGATGCAAGTAATTTTTTTCTTCTTTTTTTTTTTGCTGTGAAGATAATTATACTGGATAATAGTATTTGATTCTTAGGCTCCATTTAGCCTTCTGCTGGAGTCTTGTTTACTTCTTTTTCTCCTAATTTTTTATATTTGATACTGGTATAAAGTTAGCATATTTTATGCTCAGTGGGTGAAATGTAATGAGTTTTAAAATTTGTCAGTGATATGATGCTATTTACTTCATGTTGGACAAGAAACTTTGTAGATTTCTGGCCAGGTATGGATTATAATAAGTAATGAAAGCACATGGATACCCATCATCTCTACACAGACTTCTCAGATTTTTATGGATTTCTACAATTCTGGTTTAGATTTGAGATTAAAAAATGTCCTTTTATAACACAGGAAGTTAGGCAAGAAGTGTAGACAGTTGCAAAAATGATCGTCATTTGTATCTATTTTAATTCACAAATACAAGGAAGATAGAGCATTGCTCTCCATCAAAATCCAGAAATGCTTATTCTGGATCTCAGTTTTGAGCAGTAAGCATTCTTTTTCAAAATGTTCAGAGGAGAACATACTCTTGTATTTCATACAGATATTTCCTTTCTGTAATAAGCTGAAGTAGATGCACACAGATGCAACCACACCACACATCTGTCAGTGTGTCTACGTGTACATAATGAAGTCCTCCTTTGCTGACTTTTTCCCCAGCTGTAGTGGAGAATAAGTCACATTCTTCCCAAAAGGAAGCTGGGTGGAGGGGATGTGTAGGTAACCCCCAGAAGAGAAGATTCAGCACTGTGTGACGTGGGCTATAGATGGATGAACCAAATGCAGCCTCATTCAGCCTGTCACCACAGCTGCAAGCCAGCTTTGGGAACCACGGAGCTGTGCCTCAGCTGTTCACACCTAATGCCAGCTCTTACCTGAGAACAGATCAGCTTTGCTTCTGGACATCTAGCTGCTCTGAGGGATCCTGCTTACCTGAGAAAATGGGTGTAGAGACAGGCACAGACCGATGCATGTTCTCGTTTGCTTCTGACATGAAAAAAAATTATGGCACTTCTGAGTGTTGCAACCATGGGAGTTTTTTTATATTTGTTGCTTGGCTTGCTTCCTTTCTCTGCTCAACATCAGTACCTGGAAAATACGTGGAAAATGGATCCTTATGAGGTGTTGGAAGCTCAGGGTTGGTGCAGGGAACTGTAAGGCACAAGGAAGAGAAGGAAGCTGTGTGAGATAGGTGAAAGAGCAGGGCTCAGTTCTTGCTACTGCACATTCTCTGCATATCAGAGGATGATGCTGTTTCTTTTTTCAATGCTTGATTTATTCTTTGTTGCTTTATTTCTGACCACTTTAAAATCAGTTTATTTTAAATCCTCTGCTTGGTTTCAAATTCCGTATAATCGGCAGTTGGCTTCCCTCAGCCAATATTGCCTTATTTGGCCATTTCAGTCCTGTAAAAGATGAAAGAATCATAAATCTGTGTTGCATTAGTGTGAATCTTACAGAACATTGCCTTTTGAAGAATGATAATGTGAAGGACCAGGGCAAGGAAAAGTGACTAATGCTTTCTTGAAATACAGCTGCAAAATCTGGAGTCCTGTGTCCTTCTCCCTCTCACTGCAGCCTTGCTCAGGCCAGCTGGATACTCTTGTGATAGTCCAGAATACTGGCTGAATGTCTTTGATCACCCTGACTCAAATTTAATTTTTGAAATAACTTTATACCAATTAAGAATTAAATTTCCAGTACTCTTGCAGCTCTCTCAGCTAAATAACAAATTAAGGAGTGTACTGAAGAGTAAAGAAGGGAATGAAGAAGATCCAAATTTAATGTCCCTTTCCTGCACTTCTCCCTCAGAACAACCATTGAAGTAATGTATCTGACATTTCTCTTGTTAATTTTGACTGACTGCATTCTTCATTTAAGAGTGTCTGCTAAAGTGGAACAGGAATCCATGCTACTTCATTTTAAATTAGCAAATGTCCTGCTGTTTAATGGGACAGGGGACGTGTTCAGATGTTGCTTTATGAATAAATTAATTTCCTGACATATGTTTTAAATTACGGCATAGTTGCTTAAAGTGAAAATTTTTTTGATCTGTTTGATCTTAGACAAATGAGAAATGGTAGAGTTGTGGTGGTATTTTGAGTATTTCCTTGTGTGGTAAATGACATCAGCATTTTTAACAGTAAAATCTGTGTATTGCTCTGTGTAGAAAATACTTAGGGCATTGCTTTCTTTGTAGAGGAAAAAGGTGAATAATTATAGTCCAAAAATACCTGAAAAGGAAGGGCAGGGAGGGGATGAAAATCCACGTTGCACTGATCAAAGAGTTTAAGTGCGGTGCTCATCCCCAATGGCTCTGTTTGCAAAATCCGCTTTTCATTTTTTATCTTTTAAACTCTGTAAAAGTGGTATTGCCTATGGCTCTGACATCCCCTCCCATGTGGCTGCCAAACAAAAACTGCTTTGTTAACCAGACGTGAGACCTTGTGTCCTGGTCTCCCTGTGGTCATACGGGAGTGTAGGGGGTAAATGCAGTCACAAAAGGCTCGTTGGTTTTCTTTCATTGAAGCATTAACATTAATGCATAATCTTTCAGTAATGCATCTGATTACTTAAATAAATGTAGTTACAGATCCAGAATTCTCCCTGGGACTTCAGTTGCAACTGATTTTTTACAAGTGTACTTTATCAGTCTTTATATCGGAGATCTTTTTACTTTGTTGCTGGAGGATGCAGGAGTGTGTGCCTTGTATAGGTGTCTGAAGAATCTGAAAGTTGATAACTAGCAATCACCTCTCTTTATAGCTATGTTCTCTTCAACTCAAATGAAGTTTGTACATAATCTTAGAAAATGTGACAGACATACTGGACTGCAAGTACAAACACTTCTCTCCATTCAGTGACTATTTAAGTGAATCATAGAAATCATAGAATGGTTTGGGCTTGAAGGGACCTTAAAGATCATGTAGTTCCAACCCCCTGCCATGGGCAGAGACACCTTTCACTAGACCAGGTTGCTTAGGGCACCATCCAACCCAGCCTTCAACACTTCCAGGGATATAATCCATTTTTGTTTCTTCACCTCAGTGAAAAAATATTGGCGCTGTAGGTAATGAAATGCCATGGATTACATGGGAAGTGATGGATGTCTCATGCATGGCTTCTTGAGTGCTTTTGCTGCAAATTATATCTACATATCACAAGGGTTTCTTTGTCTTTTGTTAGGTAATTACACAAGCAAAAGTGTGTGGAATCACCAATGAATCAGAGACAGTCAAAAGACTTCGTTTGGCTATTGCAAATAAGGATTTTACTTTCAAAGCAGGACAATGGTAAGATCTTCTGGTATATTTGAGGGGGAAATTACTAGGAGAAGTCCACTATAACAAAGTGCTGAAAGGTCTCTGATCCTTGGGCCTTGGAAAAAGTTGTTAATTTACATAATACAATGTTTTCGTATTGGATGATCTGTCAAAGAGCTGATATTTGGCATAATTTTTAAATAGTCGTTATAAAAAAAGCTAATATTGCTGTTAAAAGGGCCGAAGTGGATATTCTTTAAATGTTCAGTTATACTGTTTTGGTGTTTTCCTGTGGTTTATTTTATTACATTGTTTCTTCAAGAGTACTTTGAAGTTCACTGCACTTTATTCTGCAGGTTGTCTTTGCTGTCTTTATTTACTAGTTATTTTTACAGTGGAGCTGAGACTGCTGATTTGCAAATTACTTAGTTGTGGTTTATTTCTTCCCCTTGAAGTTTCCACTCTGAAAATTAAGCCTGTTAAGTCAGGTTAATATATTGATATAAATAGGCAAATTTGAAAATAAAAACCTTGAATTATTAAGCCTTTGAAACAATTAGCCGTTTGTTTAAACAATTTTACAGGGTTTTTTTCCCAAGGAAGTAGTGGATTTTCACGTTTGTCATCCTTCCTTGTTAAAAATACTCTCACTCAGTAGCTTTTTTTTTCTCTTAGAAATTCATTTAAAACTAGGAATAGTTGCTTTTGGCAATGGACATTTAAATGTTCTTAAACTTTTTACTGGCTTTGGCCATCTGAAAGTGGTTTTGCTGAAATCAAAGTATAGCTGCTAGGGTATTAACAACATATGTTACTCATGGAGTGTTAATATGCTGGCTTTTAAATTTAGAACCAGAACACAAGATGCTGATTAGCAATAATTTGTTTGTGAAGTAATTTGTTGCAGTTTTTGCACATGTGCAGTGACTCATATTAAATTCTTGCTTGCCAGTACTTGCGAAGTACATCTACCCTCCAAAAATGTTTTTGAAATTATCATGCTGAAAACTGAAAGCTTTAATTATAATTACTCTTCTTCATTTTCTTCTTCCCTGAAAGTGTTCTAATGCTATTGTAAGGTATACACCAAATTCTCTGTACTCGTATCTATAAACTGGGGTTGCATTTTTTTGATGAGCAGTACAAAACAACACATTTTCCTGAGCAGAAAAGGCTAACTTGTTAGGATTTGCTATAGTAAGATGTTACAGCCAAAGATTGTCACTAAAATGTTTACATTTCTTGCAAGTGTTCTAATTATTGAGTTTTTCAGAAGCAAAAGTGAATTTGTTTTGCAAGCACTTTGGCAGATACTGGTCTTTATCTGACTTGAAATAGTAATGAGGAGACTTGTTGCTGTTACCCCGTTTGATTTACTAAAACATGCATTGAGGTTTTTGCACATTATAAATACTTTGAAGAAGTAGCTTTATGGTTTCAGTGTTTCTGATCTCTTCCTCCAGCAATGGGTAATTACTACTAATTTCTTAAAGATATGGTTTAGGTAGGCTTTAAAAGGAGGGAAGTTAAAAACCACCCTGAGATCTCTGGTTTACATCTTCTTTTGCCCCTCCTTGTTGTGGGTTTTCTTCATTTTTTTTCCCTTCTGCTGCTCTTTTCCTTCAGGCTGTCACAGGCAGCATTTCTTCAGGAGCCTTCTCACCCTTCCCAGCATGGCTGAGACAAGCCATCAGAGCTAGCTGGCTATAAGATAGTGTACTGTGCCTTGAAATCTCTCACAGTTATGTACTTGGGAAAGAACTACTGGTATGGAAAGAAAAATACATCTGCATTAGTATTTGGGAAAGGTAAAAAACATGTTTGATGTAGGTTTTGCAGCAATGTTTGTGTGTTTCCCCACTGGGCATGGATAAGGTTTCCTTTACATGCCAAGGAGAACATTTTGACTTGAACGTAAATTGTGACTTTACAGCATAAATTCTTTACTTTTTATTTTTCGTTAACTTAAGTAGTAAGATTATTTTCCACCAGAGGGAGGTAAAGAGCTTCAGTAGCATCATGAGATATTCTTTGGCAAGATAAGAGCTGCAATTCAAGAGTTGACCTTTCTCTGCTCCCAGAGCGTGACTGTCAGTAAAGCTGGGCCCCAAGGGCACTGGGGCTGCACAAACTGAGGACACTGAAATAAGCCTTCTCAACTTTTGTGGTTGTAGACCTTTCTTTTGCAGTCAGGTATCTTTATGCACTGCCAAGTTTATTTTAAGCATGAAGTTAAAAATTATATCACTGTTGTATATATCACATTGTGGGCATTCTTCAAGAGAAAGATTTTTTTCTGCAAAGGGTGAATTTTGTGTGGAGTAAGCAGACAAGATTTTTTTACTTCAAAAAGTGGTGAACTACTCAAAGTGGTTCTCTCTTTCCTCAAGTATTTGTGGTTTCTGTGAAGACTACAACCTTGCTGTTTAAAGGCAATATCTGTGCAGTGGGAGCCAGTCTGTATTTCTTGTTGCATCCTCATTTAACTAATACTGAGCCAGCCTAACCCAGGCTTGAATTGAATAATGATTTTCTAGTACTTGGCATTGCTTATCAGTGGGGTTGTTTCCTAAGGGGACCAGCACAACTAGTTATAAACATTAGGTTTATTTTGAAATACAGGGATTTATTTTGTTATGTGCTGTAGAAAGCAGGAGCATTTAAAGATTTATGGAACACAGAGGAGTTCAGGTATAGATCACAAACCAACTTGTAATTTTTTTCTGGTAACTATTTGGAAGCCTCATCAAGGCTTTGGTAAGTCAAAGCCTTACTTTTATGAGACTGAATTATAGTACATAGTAATACTTGTAATGTATTATAGTAATGGCTTGCCTTCCATACTCTCTAATGGCTGGTATTGCAGAAGCTTAACCACGTGTTACCTTCTAATCTGTACAAACCCGTGCATGGTTGACTTTTAAGGTGAAAGAAAAAAAAGTAGGACTTTATTCCAGTTCAATTTCCTATAACCTAGGAAGCGATGTCTGCCACCAGAGGGAGCTGCAGTTCTGCTGCCAGTTGCGGACTTTTTACATGGGAAATTTTTTACACACTGTTGGCTTTACTTCAGATACTTTATCTACCCAGGAAAAGTGTTTAATATATAAAGTTATTTCCCTAAAATTAGAATCCCAGTCTTCTTATGTTTGCAAATTGAAGAGCCCACCAAAGAGAAGAAAAGAGTGGGATTTAGGCTACTCATAATTATGTTTTTATTCTAATATGCAAATAATTTATTTAAAACACTTAGAATTCTAGTCTGTTGTGAGATGTGACATCTAATGCTAAAAGCAGAATGGTTTGAAAACCTTCTAGTTTAGCAAACATGATGAGATGGTTCTAGATGAAAATAATTCTAAGGAAATGGTGTTACTCAAGATTAACTGCCTTTTTGGAAAAATTACATTACAGAAATGAAGATGTTGTAAAGGAAGAATAATTAAAGCAAAGGCAGCCATATTATTTTGGCTATTGTTATCCATGTTTGGGGTTGTTGGCTTCTTTTTCAAACTTTTGTGTCTGATCTATTTTTAGGGTTGATTTCTTTATTCCCGGAGTATCTGTAGTTGGGGGATTCTCAATATGTTCAAGCCCCGGCCTGTTAGAACGAGAAGGAATACTAGAGCTGGCAGTAAAGCACACTCTTCATCCTCCTGCTCACTGGATTCACACTGAGGTAAATGAAATTAACTGAGAGATTTGGGGGGTTTTTTTTCTCTTTTTTTTTTTTTTGAGGTAAAGGGGGTGTTGTGTGTTTTTAGACCACTTTGTGCTATTAACTGCAAAATTCATGTTGACTTCTTCAAGCATTTTGGATAAAACATAAATCTTAAAACCTTTTGTTCAGTAAGGGACTGAAATTGGATGTTTATATAGAAATATAGTTATTGTGATCTTTTGACTCCACTTGTGCTTACAGTGGACTTACAGTGATACTGTAGTTCGTGTGTATAAGGGTTCTCACTCCTTTGGAATGAATGAATTTTAAAACGTTGAAAAACCTCTGTTCTAACTTACATCCCTGAGAACAGGCAGTGTTACACATTACTGGGAATCATCGATAAATCACAGATAGATATAGATTATTAAAGGGGAGCCAAGGGAGATATTTAGATCAGTTTTTCTGAAATGATAAAACAACAGAATACTTCAGAATGTCTGTGGTATTCTTTTAAATATGCAGTGTTTTTGTAATAAAGACATAACGCAAGGCTTGGGTTTTTGCTGTGTTAAAAGTAAAGTCTGACATTTGGCCTCGTGGTGTTTTGTTCATCATTTGCCCCACTTAGTTAGTCAGATGAGTCACATGTTTCATCAATGATCTGTCCTATCAACTTTTTTTCTCTTCACAGTCTCTGGAAACAATTTAAGAGTTTTTGATGTTGTAAATCAGTTTGTGGTTGCTGAGTTTTCTGGTGGAATTTATAGGATAAATCTTTAGTTAAAGGGTAAGCTAGGTCAAACTTGATGCCACAGAGAAACTTCCAGGGTATACATGGACTCTTCTAGCTAAACAAAAGTGCATGCTTTTCTTTCAGAAACAAGCAGAAAAAATAGCAACCTAGAATTTGAAAATGTTGTACATATGGTGACAAAACCGGTGCTCAATCGATTAAAAGTTGCTCCTAAAGGAAGTTGATATCTCAGGGTTAAAAATATTATGGGAATAGTTAGGACTCATTTACTCACTGTATCTGTGGTTTTTAAAGGTATTTATTTCTTAATATTACTGTATATAAAATAGTAAATTTTAGCACCATGTACTTTATAACTTCAGGAAGATGCAGCCTTTTCTTTAAAAAATATCCATGCAATGTATTGATTGCTTCACTTCTCTGCCTGAGCTGTGTTAATAAACTAGGCTAAAGGGTAACACTTTCTCATGGTATTTCTCCAGAATTTTACTGTTTTTTCTTGTATACTGACTTACTGTTATCATTGTCATGGCCAAAGCATGGAAATATCTGGGACGCTGCTGGTTAAGAGAGATTCTTCCCAAGTCCCATGTCCAGTCTTGAGGAGCTATGGCTGGTTAAGAGAGCAGATGTGAGATTTTCTCCCTAAAAATGCTTATTTCCTCAAAGGGTACCATATTCTGTGTCCTCCTTAGGCCACATGAATCTGGAACACTTGTGGATTCATGCTTCTCTAGATGAGAGTAAAAATGGTGGGAAAGCCTGGCAGTGTACGTGACAAGGGAGAGAGAAATTAGTTTCAGATCATGGACGCTGATTGCCTTACAGTATAACTGAGAGACAAGAGTTCTGCAATAATTAAGAAAAGCAAGAAAGTTGTTGGGTGTTTTTAATGATCATGCTTACTACCTTAGGAACCCATGTGTTCTATGCAGTACCTGCATCCAAGGGCATCCTTACTCCTGGTGGAATTGTTATGTGTTTAGACCTTTGCTGTCTGTGTAGTCTTCATTAATGGAACTCCTTTTGTTTCAATTTACTGTTTCCTGATATGAAAAGAATTCTTTGGAGGAAATGTTTTCATTCTCTAAGCTAATTTTTCAGCAGTTCTTTTAGCTTGTTTTTCTCTCCTCCATTCCCACCTTCCTTGGTTTCCCTATCCTCTTCATTTTATCTTTTATCTATATATGGCCTGAAGTGAGTTGTGTTTTCTGCTCTTACTTGCTCTGTCAGCTTGCAGTGATGTGGAAGATCTCACCTGACTTCCCTGTACTGCAGCTTCACCCTTCAGACCAGGATGCAGTGCTGGTTTACCAAGGAGATACTGACCCAAGTGGATTTTTTTGTTGTAGCTTTTGTTTTCCATGTATCAAAAAAACACGCTTGGACGCATTTATTTAGGAAATAATTTCTTACATACAAGAGGAGAGTAAGAGAGAAGATTTTTCCCTAATTTTTCTTCTTCTGTGCCTCTGAAGTTGCAAATGCAGGAGTGATTCTGCAAGAAATATTCTTGTGGATACTTACTTTACTTCTGGGTGGTTTTTATTTTTTAGGAATGGGGATGGAAAAACCTTCTGTGTGCAACTTACTCTGACCTGTAGCCTCATAGCTAGGCCTTTTTTGTCATGAAGCTGGTTTTGGGTAGAAGTGTGATTTCACATGATGACCTTGGGTTTTCACAACCACATATTGCTGTTGGAAAACTCTGTGAATTGTTCCTCTTTCAACTCTTATGGGGATAAGAAGGGGGAGTCACCATCCTGCCTTACTATAAGACTGAAACTTTTGAAAGTACAACTAGATCCCTAGAGACACTAGGTTACTTCAGATAGGTGGAAAATGTGTGTCTATTTTAAAGTCCTTCTGTTTTTCCTTCACTGGTCAATTAAAATAAAAACCACAGCCCAGCAAACTTGTGACTGGGATGCAAAAAGAATAAGATTTCAACTTTTGCATTTAATTCTGAAATTAAATATCTTCTTTTCCATCCTAGTGTACTCTTGACTCAGAAGTGGCTCTGCGAGTGGGAGGTGATTTCTTCTTTGATCCTCAGCCTGGTGACTCCCCAGTAAACCTAGTGCTGATAGCAGGGGGTGTTGGAATTAACCCATTGTTTTCTATACTGCTGCATATAGCAGATCTTCATGGATACCAAGAGGGTAAAGAAAATAGACACAGATTGGGAACAGCGAAGCTGTACTACAGTGCAAAAAACACAAGTGAACTCTTATTTAAGGTAAATAAAACGTTTTTTAAAAAAGCAGGTCTCAGCTATTCAGGTACTAGTGTGTATATCAATGTTACCAAATTCCAGAGAGTCCTTCTGTGTGAGACACTGTAAAACAGAGATGGAAGTCACTTCCTGCCTCAGATCCCCTGGATGTTTTGTTAACTACTTATGCCAGTATACAAATTAAGGCTGTTACTGGATATACCTGCTCCCACTGATTTTGATAAGTCAGTTACCCCTACATTTTACTATATCCCTGCATTTTGCTATGATTTTGTAAGAGTATCATAGTATATTAAAGATTATATATATATACCTTATAATATATATGTATATATACACACTAAGAGTATGCATAGTGCTATAATACTGTAACCACATAGTCTCAGTAGAGATTGTATTGAATTTAAAGTCTAGAAGAGAGTAATTATATCCAAAAGAAATACTTTCTAAAATAAGAGGAGCTTTATTGATAATGCATTAGTTACTAATGAGTAGTATATGAATGAAGGATTTATAGCTGCTTTTAAAACTGCTTGAGTAGTACTTCATCAACATTTGCTCAGCAGTTAAAGATCAGTTGTCACACTCAGCTATTAAGGGTCATTGACAATATTTTAGGGTCAAATTAGCACAGCTTCTGTAAAGAAGCATCCAAAATTATTTATGGTTTTTTAAGCATTGAAAGCTTTTGATTGTAAAATAAAGGTGAAGAGCTGTCATGATTCCAGAAACTGTGTATAGGATCCATCACTGGTTTTATTTCTGTACTTCTACCATGTTCCTAGCTATGGAGATACTTGCTTTCTTTGAAAAGTCATTTGTTTGTTGCTAGAAGCAGGATTATCTGCTCTTCCTTTTGTGCAACTACTGAACTCTCTTCTGTTCTATGCATGCACAGGTTTTTCCAGTGCCAGTGCTGACATTCCTGAATTTCACTTAAGCAGTTTTATGACAGCAGAGCTTTTGCACTAAAGCTTCTGGGACAGAAGAGAACACAGTGTCATGCACAGTGCTTAAAATATATGCCTCCCTTCATTCTTCCCATGTCCCTCAGATCCAAAACATCTGTCAAAATTCTTCACTTCTGTGCAGAGGGTTGAGGAAATAGGATCTCTAGGAGCCTTTATGCTGTTGTGACAAACATCTGTACAAATCTCCAGAAGGACCTGCTGGGTTATCACTGATGGTTTGAAGGACCTGGTCCCAGAAGGAGCAGCCATGTATGGGCTGACAAGGGCAAAGGGAGATGCCAGTGTGGGGTCTGATCCTCTCTGTGGATGTGCTCTCATGTCACAGGCTGGGGCACTGCTTCTGGAAATCTCCTTAGTGCAAATGATAGAAGCAACAGCATTAGGGGTACGAAAGACAGCAAGTCAATAGTAGAGATGCTGGTGGAACAGTGTACAGCAGTGTCAGTATGTGCTGCTCTTCATCCCATGTCCTTTTAGGGATTCAGGAACAGATTTTCTACAAAGTAGAATCTTCCTGGGTTTTTTGTTAAGCAACCCAGGGCAGACTCTCAGTGTAGTAACTAGTTAGTAAGCAAACCCTTAACAAAATGAGCTAATTTACCTAGAAATAATTTTCATTTCAGAATATTTTAAATCATTTCCAGTGTCTATTCCAGCAGCGAAAATCCTATATAGTGCAGAATCTAGACAGTAGCTAAATCTTAATTTCAGAACTAACAACAGCATCTGACTAACACATTCTTTTTTTGCTATGATTTGAACTGAAGCCGCTGGGGGTTTGGTGGTAACTTATCACAGCTGTGACTTAGGGAACTGAAAATGAGTTTATACTTTCTACTCTGGTAAAAATAACATTAGCATCATATGTTGGCTTTACTTGGAGAACACGAGACAGTAAATGGTCTAGTAACCTTATCAGATAAACCAGACAAGACTCAAAAAGTACCTAACTAATGGTAAATACATACTGCAGGGGTTTTTTAAATGGAAAACCCCTATGGAAGTGGAAGGAGGAAATAATGAGAATTCGTAAGGGGAAGAAATTGGGAAATTACCTAACTGGATCTTAGGTCCAAATCTATGTCAGGAAAGGAGAAAAGCACTAACATGGCTGGCAGGGTATTCACATTCCAAGTGTGGGAATTCTGTGTACATGTGCAGGTCAAGCCTGTGGAATCACACTCATCAGGTTCTCAGTGCTGAAATGCAAAGTCTTGGTTCCCAGTAATAATCACTGGTGTTCTGGGACTGTGTGCATACATCTGCTTTGATTTAATGGCCTGTGGTGTAAGCAAGTGTGTTTAACATTACAGAAGAATATTCTTGGTTTGATGAAGGCATTTCCTGGAAAGATCACATGTTGTTTCCACGTTACCCAGCAGCGCTCACAGATCTGTAAAGAACTGCAGCCACACGTCACAGGTAAATGTCATGGCATTGTACAGAGATGCCATCTAAAGCCCAAGTTTGATTATATCCTACAGGATGAAGTTGTGCATAATAACCTAGCATTTTTACATTTAAAGGTTCAAAATGAGATGTGACTTAAAACAGTTTCTCTGTACTTATTTCGCTTTGCAGGAAAGTTTTCTCTTTGCAGTTTTTGTTTTCCTCTGTTAATCCTAAACTTAACACTGATATTTCCCACTGCAGACTTTATTCCAGAAACTATTAAGCAAATGCTGTTTACTTTGCTTAAGGTGGGACTGATGAAGGATAAGCTGACTGCTTGTAAGAGATACTGAAGTATGTTTCCATTTCTGCTGTATTTGTGTTAGAGATATCTATTTTTTTCATGTGAATATGGGATTTTATGTGTCTGTAAGCCATGTTCATCTTCAGTGACTAATACCCTCTGCATTCCAAGTGGAAGCACTGATATAAATCCCCAGAAAAACAAATGGTTTTGGATTTGAGGTTTTGGAAGCCTCAAATCTCAATACCTATTACCCTGAAACAGGCCAGGCATTTTTAAGATATGAGTGCTTGAAATACCTCTAACCAGACGTTATTTTTGAAGTGACTTCATAATTAATATTCCTATTCTCATTTCCTACTTTTTTTCTTTGTCAGAGGGAAGAATATCTGAAAAGGATCTAGAGAAACATGTATCTAATGATACTTCATGGTACATCTGTGGTCCCCCTCCAATGATAGAATCTATATCCAAACTACTCGCCAACATTGGTGTTCCTAGAAACTGTGTTTTCTTTGAGAAATGGTGGTAGTGACACCTGTACTGACACCTGCTGAAGAGAAAATATATTATTTTTTCCAGTGCATTTTGATAAGCTAGAATGTACAGAAATGGACTATGAATTATTTGGAAGATTTTCTTTCATAGATGAACATGTCCTCAATGATGAAAGTGTTCCTTTAATTTAACTGTAATACACCTGTAACACAGTGCTGCTGCTTTGGGGGGGAAAAAATTATTTTATATTAAAGACATTAACTGATCTGGTTTTTGATGGTTTGCTTTTTCGATGGTTTGCTTTTTCTTATGGGTAGCAGCATATTTTCACTTTGTACACTTGCTTTGTGAGTTAGCTTTTCAAAGACTTTCAGTGCCTGATTCAGCACTTGTAGGGAATTAGTTGTGCAGCAATGCCAGGTCTGTTTATAAGCATAATTCAGGCCACAACTTCTGAATCTGCCCCAAGTGAGCTGACACGCTTCCCTCCCCAGTTCTATATAATACATTTACTATTTTTACAGAAGAGCTGCTGTACTGAGACTTCCTTCTCTTGCCATTTCTTGTCAGAAGTAAAAAACCCACCTTTTATGTGGTTTATGTAAGTAAGTCAGTTGTGTTGACAAAGACATTTTCTCATAATCCTGTTCAGCCCTGAGTTAAAAGTGTTGAGTGCAGCAGTCTTAGGAATTCCTCCCCTGAACCTGTTTCCTGTGCTGGTGCTGAGGTTGTCCATCCAAGATTATGCATGTCCACAGTCCTGCTGCATGAAGCACAGAGCTTTAGCAGACTCCACGATGTACTGCTTGGGGAAGAGCCTTTGGAAGGGTTGCTCTTGTTACACCTCGAGGTGTAATGGCCGATACCTGAGCCCTTCCTAAATGAAGCTTCTTTGTCCAACTGGTAGAAAAACTCATCACAGAAATTATGAGACCAACAAAAATCTCTAATGAGTTTGTTAATTATCTGCATAGACGGTTCAAGGCCTTAAGTGGTAGAGATTGCGTTGTACATTTGAAGGCATCAATCAGGAACAATATCAAAAATACTAAATTAATACTGAATTAGTAAAATGTTAAACAAAGAAGGCCTTCCCTTTGTTAGTGGCTCCTTTCCTTGAGTTACGTGTTTCAGGCATAGTTAACTAGGTAATGCAGCAAGTTCCTTGCCATCAATGTCTCCCTGCTCTGCATTAAATAGAGGTTGCAGAGACACTGAAACCACCAGCCGATTCCCAGCCTGCTGCAATAGTGTTGGTGTGAAGCACTTTGTTTTTCAAGCATAATGTCCCTGTGGTTGGCTAAAAAGGCCTCGAGCCGAGCTGTAGTTCTGTCCCAAGAAGTCACTTCAGCGTACTCAGTTGTACCCTCATTTTATCAGTGTGGTACGTTGTACATCCTGGGAGATACTTAGTGCCCCAGCCATGCGCACCTCATGCTCACACTGCAGAGAGGCAGCCC
This sequence comes from Gymnorhina tibicen, assembly GCA_013399875.1. Lineage (NCBI taxonomy): Eukaryota > Metazoa > Chordata > Aves > Passeriformes > Artamidae > Gymnorhina > Gymnorhina tibicen. The sequence goes on along the minus strand of VXAZ01002926.1, from coordinate 83,615 downwards.
TGCTGGGAAAGGCCAGGCCCTTGCTTTGAGTGAAGCACAGAGCTACTCCTGGGACCGTGCCAGAAGCTGATAAACACAAATGAAATAGTGCCAGCACTTCCTGGGCGTCAAAGAGAACAGGCCACACCCACTGCCACTCGGAACACACAGAACTTAAGGACAAGCTCTATTTTCCACCAGGAGGGGTGACTCTGAGTGATGGACCTTTAAGAGTTGCCTTTTGGGGACAGTACTGTGATGAGGCTTTGCCCCTAAGTTTGTGCCTTCTGCTGCCTGCAGCCTCATCCACTTAGGGCTGTGCTTCTGTTCTGTGCAGTGCCACCGCCAGCTGCCATCACTGGCCCCCTGTGCAGCCACTGCAGGCCCAGAGGGGATGTCTCATCCAATTCCTCCTCCTCAAATGAGAGGAAGATTCTTTCTGAGTACCCCTATTTCAAGGAATGCTTCCTTGTTTGTTCACTCTAGAATGTAAATAGGACAGCGTGCTTGTCACAAAAAATAACACCAAGGGGGTTTTGTGTTCACAGAGATCGCAGCTGACATGTCAGAGCTTGATGCTTGAAAGAAGCAGGGTTTTCCTAGGAACGTGCAATACATTGCTATCAGGAAGGACTGGTGCCCTAAAATAGCCACCGCACTAGGCTCCTGTGTATTCTAACAGTGCCATGATACAAAGACTCTGAGAAGCCTTTAAATGTTGTTTTTCTTACGACTTCTAAATCATTTCATGAATTATAAACCGGTACACCCTTTTCTTCCCTTAATGCAGAGGCTTTCTGCAGCCCAAATTACATCTTTCACAAACCCCTCCTCAGACCTGCACCAAAATGTCCATTTAACAAAAGGCATTTTGAAATCCTTTGCTTCTGTAATCATCCTCTTTTCCCTCTAACCTCCTTCTGTCATCCCCTGTTACATTCAGCCTGAGTGCTGTGGGGCAAGGACACATCTCTCTAATTGTGTGGGCTCACCCATTTGAAGAGCAGGATGAAACACACACACACTGCCCTGAAACGTGGACGAGATCCATTATTTCATACCTTCCCCCCCCCACCCCCAAATAGTGGTAACCTCTGGTACTGTGAGCAAGAAGTCCTTTTCTTACCTTGTAATTAATGCCATTTCTAAGCCAAGAAATCAGGAAAGTTGTTGACATCCCATTCCTCCATAGCCTTTTCCTGTTGACACTTAAGCATCTTTTGGAAGTCTCTTTCTAAGGAGTTTTGTGGTCTTTTAGTAAACCATCAGTTTCACCTTAAAGTCTGTTACTGGATCTGACTCTGCCATAATAGAAGGCAAAAGTAACACCCCACAAACATTAACCCATATAAACATATGGTCTACAAATAATGCAATAAATGTGGTATTGGCCTGCACTGGCAGGAACAGAGAGCAGCCCCTGCAGTTCAGCTGCTGCTGAGTTGGAAAAATATACTCATCACATTGGTGAATCTTGTCATCATAGAAAATGTTTATTCCTCTTACACTTGTGCCATCAGCTGAGGAGCGACTGAAGGAGAAAAAGACTGATACTCCTTTTTTATTTTTTTTTTTTTTTGGCAATAAAGGATGAGGAGTGAAAGATGTGCCCATCTTTACATTTATATTTAAACTTAAGGAGATGGTTTGTGAGTTACCTGGTGTTGCAGCCTTATTAGACTTTATCTTTTTCTTCTTCCTGTGACACGTATTTTACCAGTTTGCTGTGTGCTTATCTGGTACAACAAGTATCAAATATTCCTATAGTATTTGCATCAATTAGCTGGTAAAAGAGTGGCTATTGAGTTATCATTACATCATTTTAGTTCGTGCTTTTGTAAGTGAGTAACAAAAGGCTCTTAAAATTGAAAAGCCTTTTTTCCCCCTTCAGTGTATAGGTAAGGTACTGATTAGAGTGAGCTGCCACATCCAGCAACACAGGCACCTTCCTGAGGCTGGAGGCTTTGGCAAGGATCCTTTTAAAGCCAAAAGCACATCTCTGACAGCCTCAGAGACATATGAACTGTGTCTACAACTACAATTCATAGGCCTGTTGTTCGCTGGCATTTCTCATACTTTTGAGAAACATTTATCAGCAAGAAATTAGTATCTGCTCTTCTTATACTCTTCAGTTCTGGGAGAATGAGATTCCTGCATGAAAGACTGATCATGCTTCATTTCTGCCCTATAATTGGCTCCCTGAGGCAAATGTAGAGTCACAGCAACTACAAAGAAAAAGTAGGGTATCCAAATGCAGAGCCCTTCCTCTGCTCACCTCAGAAATCGAGGCTGACAGGGACCCAAATTAGGGAGAAATGGGTATACTGTTTTGTACTTAGTTCATTTCCACACATATATTAAAGCTACTTTGGGCTATTTCATTTACACTGTTTTCAAGTGCACAGATCCAACAATCAAAGACATAATGCAAGTTGAAGTACCAGTCCCATCATTTGTGCATTTAACCTCTCTTAACACACCTGCTTTCATTATGATGCTTCGAGAGTTTGGACACCTTACCCATCATAGCTGTACCCCTCTGCCCCTGCTCCCTGCTGTTTGTTGCAATTTAAAAACCCTTTTCCATCTTTCATTTAATTCAGCCACTCCTCTTTGCCATTCTTCATTTGCCTCATCCAGTCTTTTCTGAAACACCTGCAGGGACGGTGACTCCACCTCCACCATTTGCCTCACCACCACCGCCCTGGGCAGCCCATTCCAATGCCTGAGCTGGATTTTCTCCTTTGAACTTCTCCTATGTAACACCTGGTGGCTTGTTCAGATGACCACTTGCTGACTGCTGTCTTTCACTTCCCTGGCCACTCTGGTGGTCCTGCTTTTTCAGGCCGAAAATGGCAAAGGCAGCCGATGTAAAATGCAGATAACAGCTGTGGAGCCTTGTTGCTGCACCGCACACCTGCCTTCCCCAGCCCTCATCACATCTGGATCATCTGTCTGAGAGATGATTTATGGTCTCTCACTCTCCTTGGGATGGGGGCATGGAGAAAGCACTTCAGACAGCTGAACCAGCTCAGAGTAATTCAAAGTCACAAGTTGGAACTGATTGTGAGCTTATAAACCCCAAACCAGCTGCCCTTTTGAAACTGAAAAAACATGCCAGTTCACTTCAGCTCTTCCCAACCCTAAGCCAGCTTTTACAGGAACAGAGTTTTAAATCAAGCTTTCACTTAAACAAGTGCAACTTCCCCACAGGCCCTTCCATGCTGTCGGGAAAGGAAAACCGAGTATCCAGTTCTCTAGCACCAGTAACTACTGCTAATTCAGTAGGAAGGAGCTTCCCCTCATCACCACGTAAGAGATCACGAGTTCCTCCTTTTGGGGACAAATTATTGGCAGTTGTGCAAACACCACAAATAAGGAATCTCCTCATGACCTTTATTTCTCTTTAGTTTTGTAAGCAGTTGGGGTTCAGTTAAAGAAGGTCAGATTGCAATCCAATAAACGTTTTCTATTAAAAAGTATTTGGAGAGGTCTTTCTACTGCAACACTTTCTACTAGCAAAACGTTCATTAAATATAGTGAATTTTTAAACAAGATTAATACAAAGCTAGTCCTTGAGATAGAAACCATCAGTAAAAGGATCTTATGCTAATAAAATCTGCAAACAAGAACTTAAAACTGTACAAAGCACAGACCTTGTATTTAAGTAGAACAACTGCAGCAACCTATTTTTGAGGCTATTGGAATCCCAGTGTAATCTCAAAATACCAAACGAAACAACTGAAAAATAGCATCAGAAATTGAAGTTACTTACAGTCCTGTGGTTAAACCACTGAATTCAAAATAAAAAACTCTTTAAAAACTAGCACTGTGCTTTGTGTGTGTGAAATCAAATGGTTTAAACTTGAGTGCCTTCGTCCCAATTAAATGAATATTTAAGTGATGTCATTTTTCCCTTCTCTGCAATGTTCTGCCAACTGAGTAATTTTTAGGCATGAAAGATGCTTTTGAACCACTCTAGGTGCACATCTGATACAGAACATAGTCCTTTGTACAGCATTTTGATTTGAAGACTAAGGAAAATTAGCAAGCACAAATCAGTCAAGGAAAAAACAGCAAATCACTTACAGAGCTCTTGCTTTAAAACAAGAAAAGCAGGGGAATTTACAATGTATTTCTCACCTTTTCACCAGATTACTTGACCACTTCTAAATAAGAATGAAGGTGGTTAAGAAGAGAGAAACCACTCCTTCCTACATTTGTAAAAATACTGAAGTACTTGGTGAACATTGGCACAGAAACTATATTACATGTACATTCACTTGTAAATATTTTTATGTAGCTCCAAACATAAAAATGTTGGTAATTTTACAGAATCCCATTAGTTATCAGTCCCAGAATATGGTTATTTGTATGAAAAAAATGGTCTGTTAAGGTATTTTCATTTTGGACGGTCCTTCAGTGACATTTGTTGGCCACTGACCCCTGTGTACAATTTCAGTTCTGTACCACAAGGTATTTCGTAACAGTGAGGAAGTGCTGCAAAACCACCTGGAAAAGGTCAGGAGGTAACATCTAATTCCAATTTTGAGTGAGGATAACCACTGACAGAAGTACTTTTTACCTGCTTTTTTGTTTCCTGTTTTTCTGTCTTCTGAAGCCCCCACAGCTACTGATGAACTGCTGATTGGCAAAGACCAAATAGGAGATTGCCTTTTGTACTGGAATCACCCGCTTCACAAATTCACCATGGGGTTTGTTTACCCACTGTGCCTGAAACAGGTACACGATTTGCTTATTGCTTAGAGATCTGTAAGGGTTAATAAAATTCAGAAGAGAGTATCATCAGTGAGTATGCTCCTGGAGAAAGATATGGATAACAGCCATCTTATCTAAGCTTTCCAGTTTTAACCTCTTTAAGTCCAAGTATCATTTTTATGACACTGCAAGCCTAGTGACAAAATAACATCTGGCACAATAACTTCTCCAGAGAAGCCACGTGGACAAGAAAGTACTACACAGTAAAATCTGACTGAAGGGAACACTTGCCCTGACCCAGGCTCAAAGCTGGCTTGTTAAGGTTGGTCATGGAAAACAGTATGATTTCTGTCCCTCCCTACTTTTTAATTTAAAGTGTAGCTCTAGGAGAGCATTTCCCACTATGTACAGTGAAAGGAATTTTGTTGTTTCTGGGGGTTGAAAAGTATGGGCCCTGTAGGTACTAAAAACATTAAGATACCAAAGTGCTAAGGAGCAAAGTAAGTCAAAGAAATGCAAAAGAAATGCTGAGTTGAGCAATGCAGGAAGCAGTGGGGATTATCAAAATCTGTTCTTCTGTCTTGGCAAAGTATCAGCCACTCACGGGGCTCCTGCACAGAGGTCTCATTCACAGGAGCAGTCCGCGTCCAGCCCTGCCCCGTCGCTGCCGCTGCAGCCGTCCGGCCCCGGCGCGCAGCCCCCGCCCTCTGCGGCCTCACCCGCGGGGCAGCCGGGCGGGCTCTGGCTGAGGCAGACGTGCCCAGCATTGTCATCAGTGTCACAGCTGGCAGGACACGTCTCCGCTGACGACCCGTTGTGGTGGGGACCTCTGTCGTTGGTCCCGGCTACCTCATCTCCCATGTCTATGACATCATCCAGCTGCTGTTCTGGATCAGGCTTGGCTGCTTTTGAGATCTGTGCTTCCAAGTTTCTCGTGTTCTCTGTGACTTCAAATTCCTGCTTCCCTCCTGCCCTTTGCTTCTCCCTAGTACTTAATTTAGCCTTTGTGGAATTCTTCATTTTTCTGTTGTGCATGTCGTCTTTGGAGAACCTCCAGTGAAACTACAAAGAAGGGATCCAAATGTTAAAGACCATTAGAGGCAATCTCACATGGACATTCACTTTCCTGAGTAGAAATGTTTTTGATTATTTAGTTTTAATTCAAAGACTAAAAGGTTTGACCAGAAAGATTCAAGATTAAAAGAAGTTGCCTGACCAAATCAGATGGCCTAAGATGATTTCTGTCCACACAGATATCTCTGTTACACAGAGAAAGGAGAGCTCAATGGTTTCTGCTTCTATTGTTCCATGTGCCTGATGGGTTCCTCTCTACATCACGTGGAAAAGGGAGGATGTGCAAAGCTGCACAAGTGCCGACAGAGGAAGCAATCCTATGGGGTTATTCCAGTGTTTTTCACCAGGTTAACAGCAGAAGTAACACCACACCCACTACCATACCCAAGCAGTAAAATATTCTGAACCATCTCTGTATGAATGTCTTTTGATGAGAAGGCATGAGGCTGCTACTTGCAGCGCTCCCACAGGACTTGCCACAGCCACCATTTCAGAACTGTTTTACTAGTACTAAAGAACAAGAAGGGAACTAGCAGTACCTTGAAATACTAACTTGACAGGTATAATATATATAAAGGCTGACAAATATGCCACTATTCTATCTGCTTCATTTGTTACAAAATAAATCAACCTTCCCAAGGAAAGCCCGACCACAGAGTCACAGAATCATAGAATGGTTTGAACTGGAAGGACCTTAAAGGTCACCTAGTTCCAACCACGCTGCCATGGGCAGGGACTCCTCCTAGAAGACCAGGTTGCTCCAAGCTCAATCCAAACTGCCCTTCAACAGTGCCGGGTGGGGGGGCACCCACAGCTTCTCTGGGCAACCTGTGCCAGTGTCTCACCACCCTCACAGAAAAGAGTTTCTTCCCAGCATCTAATCTAAACCTGCCCTCTGTCAGTTTGAAGCCATTACCACTTGTCCTATCACTACAGTTCCTGGTGAAGAGTCCCTTTCTGACTTCCTTGTAGGCCCCCTTCAGATACTGGAAAGCTGCTGTGAGGTCTCTGTGCAACCTTCCCTTCTCCAGGCTGAACAGCCCCAACTTTCTCAGCCTGTCTTCATAGGAGAGGTGCTCCAGTCCCCTTACCAACTCCGAGGCCTCTTCTGGACTTGCTCCATGGTTCCAAGCCACTGCTAAGCCATCCTACACGTTTGCTAAGTACCTCTAAATGTGCACAACCATTTTTCCAGCAGTGTCAGTTGCTGATGGAAGATCAGGAATAGGTTAGGAGGCAATGTTTGGATGGCATAAACAATCTCATCAGGGCATTCAGCAAACCCAGCCATGTTCCAAAAAGCCATTATCTCCAGTGAAACTGGGTCTGTGCTGAAGTTGGCCAAAAGATCTTGTATTCATAAATTTTTGATCTAGCTATTTACTCCTTAATCAAAAAGCCATTCAAAACTTATTATTAGATTACAAAGCTGGAACAATGTTCTTTCCTCCTGGTAGCCAGAACTTAATGTAAAAGAAGAAGGGGAAAGAAAAGAAAGAAATTGGCTTTCACGAAACGTCTCTGTTTTACTTAGAGGAAGTTATCTTTCACTTCAATAGCACTGCAATTTAGAGAAAGAGGAACAATAACATCTCAGTTCTAGAGCTCAGCTGTTTAAAATTCAGACACCTGAGTTTTTTCCTCTTTGATTTGCAGAAGTGCAGGGCACCCACTACTCCACTAAACTCAAAGCTCTCTTTGACAGAAGGTAAGATCAGGGCCCTAAATGTGATAAAGATCCAACTGTAGGAGGCTGTGTGTGTGTGTGTACGTGTGCTCAGTCAGGTACTTAACTGCATTTCACAAAAATGCATTCAGCCAGTTTCTGCTGAAATAAGCATCAGTTTTGTATAGTAAATGAACACAATTACCTCATCCCTGACTGAATATTACACTAGTAGGAGTACTTCTCACTGAAGAGAGAAGTTATACCACTCCTTGCATGTTTCCTTTTCTGTTCCCCTGACTACCTTGAACAGCAGTTCATTGGTGTGCAAAGACAGGACGGAACATTTTCCAACAATGCAATATCCTTTTAATTTTATCATCCCATTTCCCTTCTCTGAGGGTTATCTATGAACATTTTAGACATGCCACAGCTCAAGTTAAAAAAAAATCCCTGAGAGCAAGCCTCTGATGTTCTATGTGCAGAATATTCAGCAATTTTTAATCACATGCTTGGGTTGGCATCTTTGATGTGACACAACAACCACTTATGGATGTTGAACCAGTCTTACATCTCTTTGCAGAGCTATAATCAAGGTATGTCATCCTTCCTTGACCTCTGCTATGAAAATGTGCTGCAGTGATTCTTGCCCTCAACTATGCCTGTATATTTAACACTGCCAACAAGTAAGTCCTTTGTTTTGTCAACCAGACATTGTTAAATAGGTTTTTATAACCCGGAATGAAAAAAACTTAAACAAAGTTTTAAGTCATCTCGATGGTATGTATGTGTTATTATAATACAAGAAATCAGCATCATACTGGTTTCTCTATTTGAAGATGAACAACCACATATGGGTTCCCATCCCTTCCACTAAAACCACACACAGTGGTAGGAAAAGAATGACCAAATACAGGCACTCTTAACACTCATCCCAAGATCCCTTCAATCACCTGAAAACAAAGAGAAAAAACAAGGAAGATGGGCTTTGTAACAAGTTCACACAATATTCTGGGCTCCCGTTTTGCTAATGAGAGAGGGTAAATCCTAAATCAGTCACACTCCCAGCAGTTCTCTCCTACTTCAGTCAGTTCAAACACTCTCCTGCTCTGCACCGTATCAAAAAGACAACTTTCACAGAACCAGGCTCCAAAACAGTGAGGGCTTCATAGATGAAAACTATCTGCAGTTATCTAAACTGCTGGGTAAAATGCTCCTGTTGCTCAGGTCTGCTCAGCATTTCCGATCTCCTACTGCGGCCCAGCTCTGCCTGGCCTGAAGTGCCCACTCCGGCAGGGGACATCGGGCTGGCAGCACTCACCAAAGCCCACAGAGCCAGAACAAAAGCAAGGCTGCATTAGTCAGCAACCTCATCGTCACGTGCTTTCAGAGATCTTTTCCACACTTCATCCGCCTTTCCTGATCCCTTGCATACTGAAAGGGCAAGGCAAATTTGACTGCTGTAGGAAGGTCATTACTTTCTCAGTTTCCGGTCCTTGCATTTCTCTTTCCAGCTGTATGGCATGACAGGTTTGGGCAGGGGTTCCCACAACTATGTGTTTAAAAAGGGAAATGGGAATACATACATGCATCCACATCCATACATCACTAGCTGTCAGCTGTGTCCTTTGACAATTTAGCTGGATTCTAGAGGCTTTTTTTGGTTAAATTGCAGCAGAATTCATTCACGTTCACACAACAGAAACACCAGCCTAGATCAGGCCTACATTGTGCCAGGTTCTACCAAAACAGAGAGAGAGAGTGAGAGCGAGAGCAAGAGTGAGAGTGAGAACAAGAGAGCAATTTAAACAGAAAAGACAGGAAATGGGTGAGAGAAATTAGTGTTGGTTCCACCTTGCAGGCACTGAACATGGACAGAGAATTTTTGGTCTAAATGGAGGTTTATGGGTGGTTTACATGAAGAAAAATCTACATCTCTTCTGCTGCTGTGAGTTCAAAAGAGAATGAAATCTAGGAGCTTTGACATCATTTGAGCATTTTTTGTCTCTTTCATTTGAACAGTTCCATTCCTTGTGTCTCGCTACTGTATTGCAGAAACATTGAATAGGCCATTTTACTTCTATGGGAAATCAATTTCAATATAAAAATACCACCAGCAAAACCCAAAGAAACCAGAAACTCAAGATTATTTACCTTAGATTCTTTCTTCTTTGCTTTCTGGGGCAAAGAAGGTCTCTGAAGAAATACAATTTGCTTTGTAGATAAATTCCCCTCCCTGAAAAGAAACAAATGCACACTCCTGAGAATGAATTAAATTCACATCCAGCATCATTCAAAGCAAAAATCCATCTCAGTCATTTATTTCTGCAGGTCAAAGAAGAACAAAATGAAGAATGATCCTCACATTGCCTGTCCCTGGTGTCTCTGAGCAGCCTGGTATTTTGGGGGGCAGGGAGAGGGGAATGTTCAGACTGATAGAGCCTGTCAGCCTGTGACACAGTTTTGCTGAATGTTTTAGCATTAGTGTGTAAACACAGAATAAATTGTTTGGAGCAAAAAGGAAGAAACCCAAGACCCCCAGTGCCTGTGTGTCTCAGCAACACCAAAGTGTTCCTTCCCTGCTTCCCTCCCGCCTGGGGCACTGATCCAGAATGGGGCTGGGTGCTCCCTGTACGTCTGCAGCATGGCAGGAAGAACAACCACCAGGTGGGTGCCCTTCTGCACCGACCTCTGTTACTTGAGGTATCAGTGGGATACAGAAAGCTGGAAGAGAAAGAAAATGATATATATATATATATATATATCTTTAAGAGTCAGGGATTACAAATCATAACTGTGATTTCCTATTCATTCTTATATTTGAACATTTATGTAAAACTTAAATACAGTTTTTCCCTCAACACAGATGGCCTTTTACTTTTTTGGTTTTTATTTGTAGGAGTAGTCTTCATCCAAATATCATGAAGAGATGGGCATATTTTTACTCTTTTAAGATAAAAAATCATGTTTGATTATACTGGTGTATATATATATAAAAATATATTCCTGAGCAGTGAAAATTCAGAAAGCACCATCTTTCATGATTAACAAGTGGGATGATTGTCTTTCACCAGTTATGAAGATTATTTTTAAGTGATTTGCATTTATATTTAAAAACTCAGAATATTAGTAATAGCAAAGCAGACCACAGAATTATTATATCTGCACACAAGGCTACTAGAGCAGTGACACACTAATCTCACAGGGTTCTGCTCAGCTAGACTGTATCAGCAGCATTAGACAGACACCTATTAAGAATAAAATTACTTTTCTTCTGCCAGACAACATCTCACTCCAAACATTATCACACATTTTGTCTTTGCTCTAAAGGATGTTACTGGAAGATCCAGAGCAGGAATTTTACAGTCATGGAGTTTAGAGAGAGGCAGAAACAACACCCAGAAAATTCATGCAGAAACCACAGTGCCACCTTGCAGTCTTTCTGCCCACCAGACATGTGCTTCCTGCCACATGTGGCTTGTGATGCTCGGAAAACCCCGAGAACAGCTGCAGCAGGCTTTTCAAGGAAATCCACACTGACTGCATAGGGAATTGCTTGTGCAGACTGTGCTGCTTGTACAGCAACTTCCCTGGCCAAAAGGCAGCACCCACCCCTCCCTACCTGTTTGTCTTCACAATGGGAGTAGGAAGCACGCACGTCAGCTGCCAGCCATACATGGCAAGGGAATTCAGCAGAGGAACGTAATCTGTCTGCACTTCAACTCCCTGGGGAAGGAAAAGCAACAGTTGGCATCATCACTTGGAGTGTGACATTCAGCTTGACACCAAAAACAAAACCCAAGAAAAAATACATGTGTGGGTTTTCTCAGAGGGAGAAAGGGTTTTTGCACTGAAGTGGGTCATGTTTTACATTCAGCTAGGCAGGAAGGAAAACGTTCAAAAACATGAGACAAATGACCGACCGCCCATACATCCCGAACTGTTAAAGGAGTTTGTTTAAAATGGTAAACATCTGTGATCTTGTTTTTACACTGCCTGACTCATCCATCTAGCTTTAGATGATTCCAGATCTGAACAGGATAAATTCATTGCATGTTATCAATTATCTCCTCCCAAGAAAAATTATGTTCAAGTAGTTAAAAAATGACAGCATCACTTTGCTTGGATTCTGCACTTCTGTCTAGGCTTCAGCAAATCCTGAATATCTGCTCTGAAATCAGTTGTGTTGCTCTACCATGATGGACCAAAAGGAAAATAGCCAACAACAGCAACGAAAAATGTAAGTACGAGTCTGTTCCTTTTATCGCCCACAAATACGCGTCGCTGCCTTCTTATTTTGAATCAGGAAATCTGTGGGCGAGACAAAAAGCTTTGCCTTTCAGTGCAGGAGTCTGGCTCCTGCTGCACATGTACCCAGCAGAGCTTTGCTCATTCTCTTTCAACTAAATGGCAGACCCTGCAATCCACACAGAAAGAACCACCGGTGGTTTCAACAAAGATTATTCCAGTGAGGTGTCTAATTGCCAAGACTGCCAGTAATTTAATGAATAGATGCTAGAGCATATTTACTAGTTTTTAATTTTAATAAACAAAGCAGAGAAATGTTAACTACTAGTCTCTACAAACATAACTAAATTTGATTGGAATAACAATTACATTTGCCAAAAAGCTCAGGCACTTACACTGGTTTCACGTGCACGTAAGGAGTTTTAACTGCCAATTCGCAACACTGGGGAAGGCACAATAGTTCTGCAGCTCCAAAAAATCCATTTATTCCGCAGTAATGAAATAGTCATTTGATCAGAACTAATCCAAATCCTCCTGTAGTTATTTCAAGGTATTTTAGTGAATTCCAATCTCAGCTGTTCCTTTCTTCTAACGAATGTAATTTAGGTCACTTATATCTTTATAACTGAACGGCTGCCTGACTATACCTATTAAAAACCTGATCATGACTACAAGTGCAAATAGCTGAAGAAGCCATATCAGTCCTCCTTAAAAGAAGAATGTTTAAAATCTCTACCCCAGAAAGTGCCTGCAAGAGAACACTACTAATGTTACTTCTGTACAGAGGCTTGTGGGGGCTTAGAGAGGTAGTGCTACTTTACAACATCACCCTGTACAAACGGGAATTTGTAACTCTGGGAAAGAGACACCCTGCAAGAAGGGGGCAATACCATGTGGCCCTTAACTCATGTCCTCTGGAGCCATCAGGACTCACCCTGCAGCTGCGATCGTGGTAGATTCAGAGTCTCCTTTGACTCCCATTTCCCTCTGGAAGATGGATATTTGTGCGCTCTTTCTAATTTTTAAAATAGAGTGCCCAAGAGTAATAAAAAAATTATGACATCTCTAGATGCCTTTAAGATCTAATGTCTCAAGAAGATGTATTAATAACACAGTGAGATTTATGAGATTGGTCAACAATGCCTTCAAAAAATAAAGATGAAAATAGGCAATGTGATGATTAAGAATAAGGTCAGAGCATCCACCATCACAAGCTCTTCATGAGGTGCCACATAAAAGGACCTGTCTAAAACATTCCCTCCATCAAACAGTGTTTGCAGAGGAAAAACCAGAAGGAGCTCACTCATTTAGAGGGTGGAAGCCTCATTTAGATCAGGAAAGACTGGCACAGCAGACCTTGTTTATGCCCCGAGGAACCTCTTGTGTTGTAAAGAGGATTTCTATTTTGAATTCATTGCCTAAGGTGGGTGATTAGCACGGAGAACCTTCTTCTTGCATCAGAATGTGCAACAAATGTCAGAAATCAGAGGGATATTACAGCAATGAGGAAGGACATCAATACCACGCAGAGCTCATTTGGCTGCTGTGGAAGCCAAATTGTTTCAGGGACACGCCATCACTCCTGCCACAGCCCCCTGTCCCTGCAGCAGGCTCTGAGCAGCGAGACAGGGCTGGCTTTGGACCTGTCTGACTTGTCAGGATCAAGCAGCATCTGCAGCAGATGATGGTATATTTCACAACCCAGTGGTGCAGAAAGGAAACAAGCAAGTAAGCACATTCAAAAGGGTAAAGTTATCAGAAAATAAATTTAAGTCAATTAGGCCTAAAGAAATGGGGTTTTTTTTAAATCTGGCAATGTAAAAAAAATCAAAACCAACCAACCTATTGAAAGAGTTCTATACAGTTGTTACCAAAAGGTGACCTCTTATTTTTCCAGTGTGCAGGTACCCAACAACCCAGTGTGCCTGTTGGGCTGTCTGGAGGCAGGAATTGTGTACATGATGCAGAGGTGTACCCTCCTCTGAGCCCCTCATGCCCTTTAACAAGCTCTCTCCACCTCCACCACGCTTCGCTGGAGTCAGACACTGCACCTCATCTCCAGGGCTTTGGGGAATAGACTACTCCCAATAACTGGCTGAGTTTGAAGATGACAGACAAGAGAAAGCAGTCACTCCAGAATAAACAGGTGTAATCCACATGGGCTTCAAACTCCCGACTTGCAAATACAGATAATTGAAGCTTTTTTTAAGACCACACGAAATTACTTCTCCCTCCCCCTCCTGAATCATTGGTTGTAATTCTATCCCACGACTGGAATTTGTGTGCCAGCAGGAGTCACAGTTATACAGACCTTTAATTGGTGTCATATTAAATGCTTTCTAAAGCAAAAATGCTTCTAAACAAACAGTACACTGGGGGATGGGTGCAGAGGAAAAGAGTAATCTTGTATTCGTTTTATATTTAATACAGTAATTATTTTATCTACTATAATTAGAGACAATAGAAATAAAATTTCAAACACACTGTTCCATCAGATGAAAGTGCAATGTTCTTTCTAACTAGCAAATACTGGATTTGAACACCAGCAGAAGTAGAAAAAAATGTGCCAGAGCTCTCCTGAAAAAGAAGTGTTCAAACAATGTGTCTCAAACTGGGAGACATTTCATTCACTGAAAGGGTGGAAAATTTTAATTAACTTGCTTCCCACTCTCCTGTGGATGATAAGTAATCTCTGATCACACCTTGAGTGTCAAGAAGCCAGAGCATATCGAGCTAGGATTTTCTCTTGACTTGCATCACATGAAAAGAATTCTTTTTTTTGTAGTTGTATTGTTTGTTTTCATCATTTTTTCCTTTCACAGTTGCTTCTGCTCATTAAGAAAAAAAAAAGATTAAAAAAATGATAAGATAATATCTAGGGCAAGCCACACAAACAACTGCATTAACAATTTTTCTTTCCTTTTTCCCCCCTACTGCAGCAATTTTAACCACAGCAAGATAATACACAAGACAACTACTAAGCTCTTGTGAGACAGAAGTTCTTCAGAAATCATTCTTTCCTGGGCTAAGTGAATGTGATCTAGTTACAAGGCAGCTATGGATTGTCACTATTTAATATTTTTTTCCAACATGGATTAAAGAGTGGTAGATTGAAAATCCCATTAAATAAATCTTAATAAAACCTTTATCGGCAAATCCTAACAGACTGCATACCAAAATCTACTGACAGATGGCAAAGAGGATGGGAAGTAAAAAAAACAAGTTGCTTTGAAAGTGTAACCTACTGTTTGTTGCAGAAAATGGGCACTGCTTTCAAAGCCAGCTCCTTACAAAAAATAGAGGGGAGAGCCCAAGAGGGAGGCAACGTGCACCGCCAGCCAAGGCTGGCTACCAGTTTCCACCTCTGCCAAAGCCAAAGCTTTGCTGTCCCAGGGCACTGAAGGGAGGAAGTGGAAGTGGCAAAGGCAGGACTTGCACCTTAGTGGAAAAGAAAGAAAATAAAATGACAGAAATTGAATATCTGGACTGTGCAAGAATGACCTGGTAAAAGCGTGCTGCAAACATTTTATGTTTGCAGTAACACAGCTGACAGGGGGACTAAATTCAAGCTCTAAATTTGTGAATTATTTGCCTTTTTCCTTTTCAGACTTCTTCCAAAAGGTAATTTCTGCTGACAGTGTAACAGTATTGAATCATTAAAAACATTTATTGGAAGGAAAAGAGAAGCTTCAGAAATGCTTCAGCAATAAAAAAGTTGGACTTTATTCCTCTGTCATTGAGCTGCTCCTAAATTTCCATGTGTAACACACCACAGCACCTTGCTGGCAGACACTTGCTACACATCCATTAGCTGTGGAGCAGAGGGCAGTGGGATGGCTCCTGCATCCTTGGAAACCACCAGTGGCTTTGGGAAGCAGGTGGGTCACTGACCAACAAAGAGCACCTGCCAAATGGGGACCTTAGTGGAAAGGTAGTAGAAAAAAAAGAGTAATAAATAAATCCACAGGCAGGCTTTTCCATAATATTCTGGGCATATGTAATTTAGAGTTATTTACAATTACTAATATATATGTGAATTCCTGCAATGTGAAATATTTTTGAGAATATGATAAGGCTGTAACACTATATGAGGTAGCATCTTGCTTAAGACAGTGTTTCTGCAATTCAGATGTATCCAGTCACAGTTTCAGTACACACACAGGCTGCTGAGTAGCATTCACAGCTGGCTCCACATCTAGGGTAAAATTAAAAGAAAAACAACAACCAAAAAACCCTTCTGTGCCCACAAAGCCTGCTTCTCTCAGTGACTTCTGTGGATGCAAATCCTATTTTCTAGCATGTATGTAAACGACCAGAAAGATCAGAGTGCTCCTGATACTGCCTGCACCTGCAACAAGAAGTACATTTGCTTAGCAACACAATTCTGCACTTACAGAAGCACAGGGTCGGCAGCAAAAGCTGGACAAGGTGAATTTGTTGACACAGAGGATTTTCCACACAGGAAACATGGAAACATCCTATGAAATGTGTTGAACTCACCACTGCACAGACAATGTACACATGATGGGACAATTCCACTTAACTGTCCATGAAACACAAGAAATAAACGTGATCTAGCAATCCATCAGTACAGTTTCTTAAATAACTCTGGCATTTTTACTTTCACAATTCCTGCAACAGTTAAGGCGTACCTTAAGGTGAGCATTGATTTTACTGTTTGTCCATCAATTCTTTGGGGGAAAAAGAAACAACATAAAAAACCACTTCCTGAGAACTTACATACCCCAGTGTGCCCTACACACAGAGCTTAATCATCCCCAGGCAGCTTCCCCAACACAATTCCCTTTGGTTATAATTTATTCCCAAACAACATGTGGCTTCTATCAGAAGGCTTTTGTGCAACACTCCCTAGTTACGCAAGTAACAATCTATTTCCATGCAAGCAGCGCAGCTGAAGCCCAGACCCTCCACTGCCCCTGGCTCACGCCGCAGGAAGGCGAGCGCTGCGCTGCCCCTCGCCCACAGGCGGCCTCTGTGTGCAGCCTGTGGGGTCCCAGCACCCACTCCCATGCCCCTCAACATCCTCACACAGATGCACTACCCAGGGCACTACTGCCTGGCTGGAGTCATCTGCTGGGCAAAAGAAACATGTGCCCTGCGTGGTTTTATAGGAAGTATGAAAGACAACTGAAATACTTTTTCTCAGCTTGTTCTTAAGTGGGAAGTTTAGATCTGGGATGTTCACTTTTCCCTGAAAGGTTTTATGAGTGAGCAGAGAACTAATTCTTAGAAAACTGTGGCAGCTAGGAAGGGTTTTTTTAATCCATAATGTGCTTTTCAGTCTGTTTATTTCAAGTGCCCTTTACTCAAATGGAAGAAGCATTCACCTTGTTAGATGTTCAATACTACCAGAGCCACAAGATATTATCAAGGACATTCCAAGTCTATATTGCTAGATTTTGTTATTACATTAATCATCAAAACCAATGAAAGAATACCCCGTGGATTTTAATCATGTGGATTTTAGTCGATTTTAAACCTACGTCTACTGAGTTCAGCAGACAAATATATATGTATATATGCTGCTTTCATATCTTATAGAAAGGAATGAAACAAGAATTATAAAAACCTTTGGAAGATAACAGGCTCCTGAAGGTTTTTGTTCAGCTCTTCTTAAAAAGCAGCAAGCATTCAGCAACAGACATTGCTGAAATATTATGCCCAGGCAGCATATCTGTCCTTTGGGTGGTAAAGAGGGTCACACACATGACTCCTCTGGGCTCTTCATGCCCATCACCATCCACTCCTTGGCTGACCTGGTCATGCCTTTCTCCTGTGGCCAGAGACAGCAGAACATGGCTTAACTGACATATGACCTAAATCAGATTTACAGACAAATCAAATCCTCATTTCCAGAGAATTTGTTTCAAGGCTTACATTAAGGCAACTTGCAACCTAGGCTCAGCAGAGATAAATTTTTAAATCTTTTGGTATGTCGCACTTTAAAAGGTTTACCATGTCTACGGTGGAGACTGACCCCATTCAAGTCTGCCAGGGAAATGGCAACACCACAATATATTTGAGATTTTAATTCATGTCAGTACACCAAAGGTATGGTATAACAGCAGATACAACGTGATGAATCAGCAGCTCAAGATTTTCAATGAGAAAATACATGTAAATTAAGGACAATATTTTCAAAATGAACACAGCTTCAGAGGCAGAACAATGCAGTAATCTTAAATAAATGTTATAGGCACTCAATTTTAAAGACAGTATTAGCTATTTTGTCTTGGGTAATGGGGAAGGGAAGGTGACAGATTTAGAGCCAGGGAGAGGAAAATCATGCAGGCTCTGATTAATCAGAACTGTCTATCCACATTTGCCTACACAAGCAGAATTAAAACCATCAAACAAGTTTTAGGACTAGATCTCAGAGACTGCAGTGGAAATAATATGTCCTGACATTTTTAGAGTTAAAGTGATAAGGATGAGTGCAGTATTTTGTCATAACAAGTCCTGTGGTCATTTGTAGGGGATACCACAGCTCTACTTTGAGAAGAAAGAGTTAAATTACTCAGAGCTATTACATCCTGTCTGCTGCTTGGCGGGACCACATACTGTGACAGCTGCGAGCTTTACATCCTCTACAAACTGACATTTTACACACATACTGAGTGCATCACACTGTTCAGCTTGTTTTCTCTATTAGCCTTAGCAATTAAAAAGGCAGCACTTTCTCTGCTAAGAGGCTTGCCAACCTCTCTCTTTTGTGTTTATGGTTAAACAGCAACCCTTTACCTTTTCATTTAGAAAGGCTTTCTTTCTAAAGGGCATCGATACATGCTACATGTCTTCCCTTCTAAAAAAGCTTTTTTTGTTGTGGCTGGGATTCTTTTGTTTGTTTCTTCTTCTTCTTAATTAGGATACAGCACAATAAATTTACATTCAGTTCAGATCACATCTGAGTAACTCCAAAGCTCATCCAGATAACCAAATTTAAAATAAGGATCTATTATATACGTTTATGTCATGCTGCCCATCGGGGCTTCTTCCACTGCCTTGGTACAAATGGAAATAACAAATAGAAAATATTAATGTAGATCAGAGCTGAATGTACACCAAAAAAACCCCAATCTTCTACACACTGCTCCATAACTATCTCTGTAACAATTATACTTTGTAACACTCGCAACAGAAAGAAAGCCTTTACTGGCTCCTGGACATCTTCTGTCACTACTGAACTCTGTCTTCTTCCCCATTTTACAGTCTCTCCCCCTGCCACTGCATAATTCCACGCTGATGGTAAATAAAGGTGAATTCCAACAGGGTTTAACACTTGGTCTTCTGGGTGCAACACTGTGCAAGTGCCTACGGATCCCCCAGCTTCCAGTCCTTTCACTGATTCCATGGCTTTACCCACCTACACCTCTTATGTCTCAGAAAGCATGAGGCATGATATATCCTGGCAGTTATTTAAATTGCAGGAGGAGAAAACCAAGGTGGCCATCTCTGCTCTTTCTCTAAATGGGTAAGACCTTTGCAAGACTTCCCTAATGCCTCAACATTCTTCCTTCATAAAGTTTTTTCTTCCCCATATTCTTCCCCTTTCAGCTTGGTGCGGAACATTTTCATGATGTCCACAGAACAGCCACACTTGATCTCAAAAGAGCAAAACTGCCAGGGAACACCCAGCATCCAAATTTTTAATTACAGCAGAGAATAATCTGATCACACTGACAAGCTGTGTATATGCTATCAGTTAGTTTCTGAAATTGCACATCCCAAATCTTATGTCTGAAACAGGAGATTCTCGGCATTAGCCCTCACAGACATGGCATGTAGCAGTACAGCATCTCCTGATGCACCAGATGGCATTGGGAGGTTCATTCCTTAATCTGTTGACCAGCTGTGTTCTCCAGCATGGAACTGCTAGAATTGAAAGCAAATGATAGTCCACCTACGAGGCCTCTTAACACTTCAAACGGCTCTGCTAGAAAATACTCTTCTGCTGTGTCCTGGTGTTTTGGTCACCACTCTGCCAACACGGGATCCCCATTATCCTTCTCATGTAGCTTGACAGAAACTGTCCTGTGTCCACACAGATTATGCCTAACTTTGTTGTGATATCTTGCTGAGATGGACTGGTTGTCTGAGAGCCAAACTGGCTCTGGCCAAGAATCCATTTTTAACTCAGAAAGCTGTCTCCAACATGGCTGTAAGTGATGGTTAAGGAAAAGTAACATATATTAGGTCAAGTATGTAGGATACCTGCCCCAAATATTTTGCATGTCTGGTTTAGTTTCTACTGAAAGAAATCCAGTTTGTGCACTGTGGGACCATTCTGTGAGGTGAAGTGAGGCATATTAAGGGTGGATCAGTGGGTTCACTTCAAAAAGGTACTCCTGATCTGAATTAAAATGCTTGTATGAACACAAGATCCTCTAAACTTCCTGAACCAACAACCTTGTCCAGAAAGAAGTTCCACAGATCTGCTGCATAAATAATTATCTGAAAGGCCTCCTTTTTGCTTGCTTTGCACCTGGCCTTGACTAGTGCCATTTGGCACTTAGTTCTTATACTGGAAAAGATGGCAAACAATCCCTATTTACCTCTTCCCCATGATTTAGGAGCGCTCTACCTATTCCATTCCCTGCAACTCTTCTCTTTTCCAGGCTGAAAGGATGCACCATGTAAAGTCTTCCTATTATGGAAGCTATCTGTATTACTGACCATGCCCACTGCTCTTCTCTGAACAATTACTGTACTAACACAGCCTTCTGAAATAAGGTGCTGTCAAACACAGCTTACACAGTAGTATGCAGTAGTATATACTTGCTGTTTCACCCTCTATTCATTTCCTAACAGTTTTAAACATATGGTTAACATTAATGCTTCCTAACATTTGCCTCCTTGATCAGCCCTGACCTAATGCACTCATGAAACCATCTGTCATTATCCCAAAACCTTGTTCCTGAGTGGCAACACCACAATTTGACCCTAAAAACGAACAAGGATTTACAGTCAAGTCTGTCATAACGGGAATAACATTTAATGCAATAAAGGACTCATTTTTCAGACACACATCAGCAACAAGAAAAGCTGCTATTAGCACACTGAAGTGTTCTGCAAGTTGTTTGTAGCTGTTACTATTTGGCCAGTTCTTGCTGCACTACAAAATCATCATCTAATAACAAAACTATTAATCCTAGTCTCCTGGAATTTTACACACTTACTCTAGCATCTGTCACATTTTCCCGTAATCTGTTCTTCTGGCACGTGTGTGCCAAAAGGAGGGATTATCTGTCTAAGGATTTTACACCCTTTACAATACATTCCAAGTGAAATGATCAGGTATTGCCTTTATAGATACACAACACCTATTTCTAGCAGACATCAGATAGAACAAAAAAAAACTTCTAAGAGTTATGCAACTTCTTCTTTTTCCCCCATGTTTTTTTTGCTTCAAGTCACAAAGAATTTAAGCCCAGCTTTTCAAATACATGGGTACTGTATGTACCAAATTTGCTGTGGAAGATTGGTACTGACCAATCTGGCCTAAGCAGTGCTTCTACTGATCTGCGTGGGCACCTGGATCTGCAGAAGGCCAAGTTGTGACACACAGAGTTTTGTTTATAGGGGCCTATCCAGAATATGCAGTTCTTTCAGCATATGAAGGAGGTCAGACAGAGCCAAGGCAGTTCTCTGTGCCTTCCTGCTGCAGCTAAGCCTGCCTACCTAAAGGGCTGCGTTCTTTAGAACTGCGATGCCACAGTGACTTGTGCGATCATGTTGCCCTGACAACCAATGGAGATCCTCTCTGCAGTTAATTTAGCAGACATCTGTAATTTCGAGACAGATAGCCCTGAGTTTCATTGCTCACTGTCACGCACACTTCCTACCTCCCAAAAAAACATAAGGTTTATCAAGATCAGAAGTGCGTCATACAAACCCAGAGTGTGGTGAACTGGCATTGCTGTTAACGTTGCATCCCTTTACCTTGGCTGCCTGTGTGGTACTGCTGGAGCACAGATCAGTATGTGAGAGTCTGTCTCACAGTCTTGGAGTGTTTTGATTTACCAAAAAAAAGTCAAAGAAGAAAGACTGTACACATACCTTCAAGACAGTCCACTGCTCTACCACAATTGCATCATAGCCCTGCGTGGTTTTACTGTCTTCCACAGCAACATCTTCAAAAAGAAATACTCCATCCATTGTCCCATGTAAAGAATCTGTGAAAACACAGTGCTGTCTGTAAGCTTTATAGAAGGCATTCCATGTCTAGTGAGGCATCTCAATTTATTAATAACATATTCTTCCAAGGATGTTACTAAAAAGTTCATAGACATTCTCTGATAGTCCAGTTCTATTAAAGGAATGAGACTTGTTTCTCTAGGAATTCTTAAGAGCAATCCTACTGCCTAATAGCAAACCTTGCTGCCCAGTCTGTTATTCCACCCTTTGCCATCAGAAACCACAACTCTCCCATTCTGAGCAGGCAAGAGTGATTCAGTCCTCAGTTCGGCAGTACTGCTCACCTCCTTGAAGCTATAAACACACTGAAGACCATGTATTATGTCAATGTGTTATTTTCAAGGGGTTTTGAAGGTATACTGATTTATTTTTATGATATTTATGATACTGATACTTGTGACTATATCCATTCATTCACACAAGTCAGAACCCTGCGTAGGGATCAGCCACTGCAGCTACAGTAATCTAGACGGACTAAGGATGATCTGGCATATCTGAACAGCATGAAAGAAAAGATACATTCATAACTATTTAATCAATTTATGAAGGCATTTTGACCATCTGGTTTAGTGCCTCTCTGTTCTCATTTGCATTCCCAACACGTTCAGCCTTTTTTCAGACAACACATACTCTTAAAGTTACTCGAGCAGCACTTTCTCCTTTAACTCAGCCACACACTCCATAATCAGCAATCACTCCCATACAGCAGAACTTAGGTTTTGTCAGCTGCATGACAGAACAGAATCAGAATAACTGAAAAAAAAGGACTTATCTTTCTTTGTTAAAATAAGCTGATTGATGGAACAATAGAATTATGTTTAGGAAAACTGTAAATAAGCAGGACTGTGCTCTTTACAAACAGAGAAAACTCTTCTCACATTGTCAAAAGGCGTCTTTTTCAGCCTTCTAATATGAACAATATATTTACCCTGTATGACTGATTATAAAGACCTTGCTTATCCCCTCCCCAAATGTTGTATGTTGCATGATAGTTTCCTTACATTTCTAGCAACATTATATTCCTTGAACTGGTATGATACATGTTCTTGAAATGCAGTCACACATGCCAAACTGACAGATTCTTGAACTGACAGGGGAGTCTTCTGGATAAGCCTGCTTAGGTGTTTCATCAGGGTCATCCTGCTTTCCTGGTGGATGTTACGAGGTCAAGAAATGCCAGCAGCAATCGCTGCCTCCAAGGGAAAACATATATCAAACTCAGAAACAATTTCCACAAAAGAGGCAGCGAAGAGGATTAAGAGGCTTCTTACCTCTTGCAGACACAATCTCAATCAACATCTCCCAATGTCATTATGTGATCTAAATTCAATTTATTATCTGGAAATAACAAATTTGTTGCGGGCAAAGCCCACAGCAGACCAGACTCCTACATTTGGAGGCTTATGTCTACACACACGCACTGCGGTAAGACTGCTGCTGCAGATGTCAATGCATAACCCCTCTGTTTCTATTTGCACAGTCCCTTACCCTCTTTTGCTGCTGTTGCAGTCGAGTCATTAAGTTGCAAGTGAGGAAATGCAAATACTTGTCTCTAAACTAACAGAGCGTTTTTTTTGTTCACTTGTGTGAAGGAAAAAAGCTGTGAAGCACTTACTAGGGATTGTTCTTGAGATTCTGTTGGGAGACTGAAAGAAGAAGAAAAAGACTCTGTCTACTTTCACACTGTCTCCACAGGCAGGTTTCCTGCAACTCTATTTAAAATAAAGAGAGATGAAGACTCCTCACCACTACAGCAAGCCAGGATTACACATTGCTCCAAGGTAGATGAGCTGGACTACAAAGCAGTAACTCCTGTCATCCAGACAGATTTCTCATCCAAGTGAGAAGAACAGACATTTTTGTAGTGAAATAACAGGCCAGATCACTAAGTAGCTGGGTTACAGGTTTGAAAACACAGGCAGAGCAAGCTTGCCATATACCAAAGGGTACAAGATTTAATTACTGGATTTCATTCAAAAACAGCACTTTGTTAAACCCGACACTACAAAGGGGGAACCAACTCAGCTTCTGTGAAATATCACATTCCAACACCCAAACTCATATCCAAATCTATTTCAGGATGCATAATGTACAAATGGCCCTTTAATTTTCCAAGGCAGGGATGACAGGACAGCACCTAAGAGTGAAAGCAGATCCCTACTAGACACAGGCATCCAGATCTCACCAGGGCAGCTTTATACAGCACCAGTGCACTGCTCCTGTATTGTGAATTCCCTTAATGAAATTCAGTGTCGCACTGTTGGCACAACTGCAGCTTGAGCTCTCCCCCCTGTCCCGTGTTTGCCAGCTAATTAATAAGCGATCAAAACACAATCAGCAGGCGTGTGTTTACACTCACTCGTAAATCATCCTTTATGTTTCATTCTGCTGCACATTCCACTCATGCAATTCACAGCTTCCACATATGTGAATATGATGGCACATATGCAATGTTTTAGAAACCAATAGCTGAGCTCAGGAGACCCTACAGGCAGCAGAAACTTCACTTGGCAGTGCTGAGTTTATGGCTGAACTCGTGATCCTAAAGGTCTTTTCCAACCTAAATGGTTCTAAGACTTTGTTTCCTTGTTGGATGTACAGTGATTATTACTGTTGAAGGCTACCTCCATCAATCATACAATTCACTGATTTTTGGGGGGTTTTTTTGCTAGGAAAGAAACCCATGGAAAATGAGAAAATTGGAAGCAGAAAATGAGGGAAAGACAGCTGCAAGTGTAAAGAACAGTGTCTGTTCAACAGGAAGATGCTGGTGAAAAACTCTACAGAAACTGGTTGATGACAATCACTGAGATTTCCCTCTGAACCAGAACCAACCTCCTCTCTCTACCTGTCGTGCCACAGTGTTTTAAATATTCATGCCAAGACTGCACACCTGCCAGTTCTCACATCTCACACCTTGGACGCACATTTTACCTTTTACAGGTCATTTACTACTCTTCCAGAGAAAAAAGGAGGCACAGGAAAGAATAATTGGATCATTAATTCCTTTGCTTCTGAAGCATTTGGGATGCTGAGAATAATGGGGAAAAGGAGAATGCAGCAGAAAGCAAGCTTCATGTTTTGAAGAAAAGGCACACATAACCCAGCTATGCTGTCAGGATCAGCAGGAATTTCAGGGAAACTCTTACACAGAGGTGTGGAAGGGCAAGGAGATGGACAGATGCACTGAGTCTATCTGCAGTACCTTTATCACACAGGGGCTCTACACCTAAGAGCAACTTAAGTCAACAGTCAGTCACATGTTCTAGAGCTGACCCACTAGGTGACATGCACATGATCCAACCGTTTCATAGAATCCTAGAATAATTCAGCTGGATGGGGACCTCAAGAGGTCTCCAGTCCAACCACCTGCTCCAAGCAGGTTCAATACAACTGCAGACCAGACTGCTCGTGGCTTTATCTAATTGCATCTTCAAAATGTCTAAGAATGGAGATAGCACAACTTCCTGGGCAGCCTATTCCAGAGAGTGACTGTTTTCATGATGAGAAAGTGGGTTTTTATATCCAAAGAGGACCTCTCTTGTTTCAATATATGTATATTTTTTCCAATCCTCCTACCACACACCACAATCAAGGGCCTGGATCCACCTTTTTGATAGTTTTCTCATAGGCACTGCCAGGCACTGTTAGGTCCCCCAAAGCTGTCCTTTCTGCAGGCTGAACTAACTCCCTCAAGTGCTGATTTGTCTTCAGCTTGCTTCCTACTAACATTCCCCTGGACCTTTCAACAGAGCTGCTACCCAGCCAGGCTGTCCCCAGTCTGGATTAGTGAAAAGGCCTCTCCCTTCCCAGAGGCAGGACATTTGTCCTCATGGAATTTCAAACAGCTCCTGCTGGCATGTTTTTCCAGCCTGCCCAGGTTCCTTTGGACAGCAACCCAGTTCTGAGGCACATCAGCTCAGTCTCCTGAGCATGGGATCATTCACAAATTTGACAAAAAGCCTCGTTGCCTCCTGTGCATCACTGATAAAATTGTTAAACACAGCAGGCCCCCGGATAGATCTCTGTGGTACTCCACTTGTTACTCCAGGTAAAGTGTGACCCATTAACCACGACGCTCTGAGTCTAGCCACGCAACCAGACTTCTACCCATCTAGGCTGCATCTAGGTCCTAACTTGGATACAAAAATATTGTGGGAGCCGCTGCCAAACTCCCTTGACGAATTCACCCAAAATGACAGCTACTGCTTTCTCTTCACCCGCAAATCATCATTTTATCATAGAGGACAATCAGTTTCAAGTATGCTTTACTCTTGTAAATCCATGCTGAATGTCCCCAGTCACTGTCCCCTCCTTCATGTGTCTGGACACGTGTTCCAAGAGCACTTACTCAGTGATACAGCCAGAAGTGAAGTGAGGCTGACCACTCTGTGGGTCCCTGGTTTGTCCTTTAGGCCTTTTTTTTAAAGATGGGTGCAACCTTTGCCTGTGTCTGTGAAGACTAAGGCAAAGGAAGCATCAAGCATCCCAGTCTTATTTAGATGTATCTGATCTCTTTTGCATATCCTGATGTAGGATGAGGTGGATCATAACACAAATCCTACTGACTATATCGGTCCAGGCCTAGATTTCCATTGATTATATTGGAACTTTGGGGTGACAACTCATACACAGATTCCTGCAGGGCAGATTTTACAGATACATTTATTCAGCTGGATGTTACCTAACCTGTCTACAAAGATCAGTCATCTAAAGCTTTAGATGGTGAGTTGGTCTTTCCAGTTTCCACTGTTTCTCATATAAAGTACTTCCTGATTCTGATGCAGTTGTATTCTCTTTTGGTAATCTCTTGTTTAAAAAGATTCAGCTCCTGGAACATAGCCTAAGTTAAAAAGTTCCTTAGAAATTCCATTCATCCATTTGCAATAGGGCAGTAAGAAATGCCAATAAAACAAAACATTTTGACTTTGCTGTTTGTAGTATCATTTCCCAATCTCTACTCTTGAACTTCACTCTTTCTTAAAGAAAAGGCTCCAAAAGCAGAGGTTACAATCAATGTCCTTCCTCTGAAAATGTTCCATTACCACTGCATCTTTTATTAAGGTATCCTACTGTGCACAGAAAGCTATTTTCACTGGGTTGTATAAATATTTGATGTAGCTCGACTGGCAAAAACCTATTTTGATGTTCTTGCTTCTGATTTACAGGAGGTATATGGGAAAAGATTACTTACTTTACCATGACAGCTGTCTTAGCAGGTGACAATTCTCCCCTTGTTGTCTTTGAACTACAAATTTGCCTTATCTAGGAAAACTAACCTTTAGGCTGCTGTTGCTCTCAATGAAGAAAACTAGCTCTCTGTGGCTTTATGGGACACGTGACCTGAATGTCTGCCTTTGCTTCGTATTTGCATTCCTCCCCCCTTCTGAATCCTTTCACCTTCAGTACACACAGAGAAAATAATTCCATATGGATGATAAAAATGCCGGTACTTCAGTGGCTAAGGCGACAATAATCGGTCAAAGGCATCGCTGGCTCATCTCCGTCGGAGGCAGATGACAGAGACAATCAATCGGACTCTCTTAAAAACATGCCTACCTTCTTCTTCCAAGCAACCCACGTTTTGTTTCATTTGCTTTGTGTTTAAGTACTGTCAATGTTTTCTGGCTGGCTGGCTGGCTTTTCCTAGGTTTGAAAGGCAGAAAATTCACAGACAGAATGGTAAAACAAATACAGAAATGCCAGGCACTGACAGAGCTGCAGTTCAAAACAACTGAAGACAAACGGGCTTGTGATTACTCTGTTAAGGCATTAAAATATAACCTTGAAAAGGTTTGACTCTTCCTGCCTTCTCACACTGCTGGTTGGAGACTTGCTGTTACAGGAAAGAAAGAGACCTCCCACCTGTTACTTACTTTCCATTTGGTATTAATCTGTAGCTTGCTGCTACAGTCCCCATTCTCAATAGAAGGGGGTAAGGGTGAATTCCTATGGTCACTTTAGATCACTAGGCAGGATCAGTTTACACCTGCGACTACAGGCAGAATTATCAATTACGTGAGCTGAATGAAAAACACCAGCAAGTAACAGAACTGCAAATTTAAATACATAACTGTTATCTGCCAGCATGAGAACATTCAAGGACCAAGCACGCTGCTGTTTCTAACTTACCAGCAAAATCTGAATACATTCAATATATGGTGTAACTCTGCATGGTTTACATATTGTGATCTGCAATTGTGTTAGATTTCTGTTTATAATTATCTGGTACAATAAGCAAAAAGAAACAATTGTTACCAGTGAACTTCAAAACTCCTTTAAAGACTAATTATTAAACTGTTAGCAGAAGGAAGAAACAGATTTATGACTACTGACAATCTGGAAATCTTCACTTCATTGGGTATTCCAAGGACAAGGGGGAAAAGAAGAAGATAATAACCCTGCTTTTAAGTCTAATAAGCAAAATAATGAATTCATACTTCAAGCCAAAAAGAAAACCAGTCCCCAGAACAAAGAAATGTGATACAGCCAATTAAAGAAAAGTATGCTGATACTACCTTAATTTGGAAGAGGATTAATCAGTGAATAAGACCAGCTATGAAAAGCTGGATAGGCTGCCATAGGAGTCTAGAAAAAAAGTAAGGAGCTGAGAAGCCCTCAGACCCCTACTTCTTCTCTCATCCCTACCCTGTGTTGTTTGATACTGACTGGCATATGAGAGAAAAAGCTGTTCCATTTCTCCGCAGCATAGAAAAAATTTAGGATTTAAATGATAAAATATTTAACTGCAATTGATAGCAACTTACGGATATTCTTAGCAAATGTTCTTCTAATAGCATAATACACTTTTAGAAACCTTGTTTCAACTTTTTGATTTCAAAATCCTCCTGTATGGTTCCTCCTGTAACCATAAAATGCTAATAAAAATGTTTATTAATCGTTCATCTTCAATCACTAATCTAACTTAATCCTGAATCTGTCCACTTTCACATAATTTGTTGCCCTGTTTGCGTTGAAACTTTACTGCCATCATTCAAGCCTACTTTATCTATGTCCACAGGCAGTTATCCAGCACTCCTCACACTGGTATCCAAGTACATGAACCTCCCACAGGGCTCTGCTATGGAAATGAAAAGTTTAAATAATGGAAAAATTTTGTGTTTAAAACATTTTTGAGTGAACTGACAAGCAGATTTTATTAAAAAAAACCACTCAGTCTGATAACTGAGCCTGATAGAGCCAATTAGGTTTGCCTCTGTGCAATTTATATACATAATGTAAATGACCATTTTTTTTTAAGCAAGTTAACTAGCAATTACAAGGCTTTCCAGGAAGCTGTGTGAAAGCATTCCACCAGCTGAACTTTAGACCTTCCTTTTTTTTGCTACTTGTTTGTAAAATGAAAAATTAGGATTGCCTGTTAATTTCCTGATTGACTTTTACCAGAACTGAGTCATATTCCTGTGTTTTATCCTGGGTTCTGGAATTCAGACCAACAGTAAGAAGATGATCTGGAAGCAGCTCCCCTATAATTTTGAGGCATAAACCAACTAATCTTAGTAGGAATGTGCAATCTCTGGGTTACCACATTCCTTTTGAAAAACGCAAAACAAACCGAAATTAGGTGAAAGATTCAGCCATAAGCACTTTAACCATGAAGTATACCAGTTACATAATTTTCCAGTAAAATTAATCCAGCTGCAACTTTGACATTTTTATGTTCAAGTACTTCCCTTCAGTTGTTCTCATGGCTCCTTGGTAATGTCTCTTGGATCCCAACTATGCACCAAAGTCTTTTTCTGTACAGCAGGCTTGCCTTCAAAGCCATGGTGGCCACGAGTGTAGTACAGACTGGCTACAGTTCTAAGCTGGACCCGGTGCCACTTTTCCACAACACGCAAAAACCTAGGATTTTTAGTCTTCTTAAATTAAGACCAACATTTATCCATCACTCTAGCTCAGAAGAAACAAACATAGAAGACAATTTTGTAAAGCAGTGTGCCATCAAGGAGGAAAGGGTCTCTGCAACAACTGGAAGTAACTGACTTCTTGTTGGCCAGATAAAACTCGAGTCCTTACACTGACCTGCAGTCAGAGCCAGATGCAGTGTGTGGCCGGACAGCTAAGTCATGCTTCTATTTATGTCATCTGCTTTGCAATCTTATTAGTTTAATTCACTTTACTTGGTACTGTTTATTAACTCTGTATATTTCTGCAATTACAAAATCATCTCTAGTATGTTTATAAAATACAATACATTATCTGTTTTCCTTATTCAAATGCCAAAATATTTTCGGTACTTTCATTCCATTTCACTGAAAGAGGCTGATCTAATACAAATCTGCCCCAAGCCTACATTAAAGCACCTCCCAAATGTCTTCTCTTCAAAGATAATGACCTCTATTAGAGGAGAAAGGAAAATAATCACAGCATAATGCTTTCTGTAATTTCCATACCATTTACCATTCCAAGGCTGAAGATGGCGTTTACCAATGAGCCTCCTTTCCTGAAGTGATCTGTCATGTGCTCCAGCCAATTTGCTTCTAAGCTGTTGACAGTCTGCCCATTCCTGGAGATCCTCATAGGGATAGTCACTGTATAATACTGGCTGCATTTTTGTGGGGTTTTTGGCTTGTTGAAGAGAGCGAAGATCTCTGCTTCTACCAAAGAGTAAAAAAATGGAATAATGCAACAACCATATAATAAAATTTCACCTAAAACAATGTATAACCCACTGTTTGCCCTTGCCTAATTACACTGTGCAACAGCAAAAAATTCTTTGGGATGTGGTTATCTCCTTAATACATTTCTGCAGCGTCCAACACAGTAGGACTCTCTCAAGACCCAATACAGTATTTTGTTTGCTGTTACAGTATTTCTTACTCACAATGGATTCGCTGTTGATAATAAAACATTTAAAGACAGTAATACCTGAGTACTAATGCAACGTTCCTCTATGGGAATCATCAGTTCAAACATGAAATTTAACTGCAAATTTAGAAGGAATTGCATTCTCTAGATCATGGCCATTAAAGTATTGAATAACTTCGTTTTGATAACACAAAAGCAGGGAACAAGCCAATAGCAGGCTCATCTCAAGAAAATGCAATGAATCATTCATGTAGAGACTATGGTAGCTGCTTTGTTGATTTACTCTGGATCTGAGCCAAGGCAAGACATTAACACAACAGCAAATGGATTTTAAAAATGGAACTGTGAAGGGTCTTAAAAATTAGAACATCTTCTAGACCCTTTTCCATGTCTCCTCCAGTATATTTTAGGAGCAGTTACTACAGGCAAAAAAGTCATTGCTGACAACAAAGCTGAGCTTTCACAGCCCTAAACTGGAAACAACTTTAAAAGCAAATATCCTTCTCAGAAGGGTATAACTGTAATTAAAATAACCAATTAAAAATTTTTGGACATTATCATTTTACTTCTTAATGGACATGGAAACCAATGGTAGAATTTCTACTGACTTCCAAATGCCAAAAATTCTCCCCAAATATATTAATATAAAAGGTAAAGACATTATATGAAATTCCTTCACTCAATAAGCTCCTCTTGTTTCCAAGCTATTATATTCTAACCTCAAGCAAAAGTAAAGAAAGAGATGTCAAGAAAACTGTTACGATTGCTCTCTAACAAACGTCACTGAGCAAGAAGCAGTGTGTAAATTGAAAAAGGTATCAGAAGGGAGACGCTCAGAAACAGGCTGGCAGCACTTGAAGAGAAGAGCTGGAAGCTCATAACCAACATGAAAAGAGACCTAATGATCTCAGACATGAACTATATTTCAAATAGAGTAGAAAGGAATAAACATTAATGTGAATCCTCTTGCTGTTTACCACTTGTTTAGAAAGAATGAAATTATGATAATCCTAGCTCAGAAAAGCACACACAGAATGCTTCTCACATAATTTTGATTCTGACCCCCAGAGCAGTCTTTTGTTGAAAACAGAGATCTTTCTGGTGCGTATTAAGACACTGATATGAGAAGCTGGACATGAATATGAGATGATATGAGAAGCTTCAGACTGAAAGAGGGCAGGGTTAGATTAGGTATAAGGGAGAAATTCTTCACAGTAAGGGTGGCGAGACACTGGAAGAGATTGCTCAGGGAAGTTGCCTGCCAGATGACTGCCCCATCCCTGGACAACCAGCTAGCGGAAGGCGTTGTCTAACCCAAGTCACTGCTGACAACAGTTTTCACCAGTGACCCTGAATCCTCAAGCATGGCCAAAGACACCCTTCAGTGTGGTTCTAAGTAACACAGCACTTTTGGACATACTATTGGAATATCTGTGCCTTGTTCACGGGCCAATTATTTTTCAACATTGCTTTGAAAAACCTTTTAAAAATGGGGTTAGAGAACAAGCACTACAAAACATTCAGGAATCAAGTGAAGAAGTATAAAAACACTTGAAGAGTATAAAACCTAAAATAAAGAACACATCTAAGATCCCATAAATAGTAAGGAATATTCATTTTTTCCCTGAAGCTTTATGTAGGGGAGAAGGAGTTCAGGAGTGTTAACTTCCCATGGAATACGTAGGAAAAAAAAAAAACAACCACCTGATGCTTTCAGTCTTCACACTCCCAAGGAAGGATGGAGAACTGGTGCCAAAAACTGAAATACATTTTCCATGGGAGGAAAAGGGAGTGCTGTAATAACAAAAATTCATTCAAGAGTAATAAAGACATCAGCAGTGTTGTACAGGATTTGGAAAAATTCTACTTTGGATGAGCTATCAAATAAAACTGCCTTCTCAGACCTTCAGTCTTGGAAAGTATTTGCGTAACTCATCAATTAAAAAAAATGCATGAAAAATAAAGCCCAAAATCACTCAAAGAAAGAGAACTGAGGAAACTAAATAAACTTTTAAAACAAACCCTCTTTTCTGGGAAATCAGCAGCATTTCTGGGGTGTTACAGACAAAAGCTGGGAAGACTGATCAGCTTCACATTATGCAGAAATATCAAGAACATGGTTACTTGTAGCAAAAGAATTTCAATACTCAGTATGGAGAGGAATAGCATCAAAGAGATGATTAAACTTGCTAAGCTAACTCTCTCAAAGATAGCATATATAAAAAGAGAAAGAACCGATCTGGTTAGGCTTGCAGATAACTAATTTTTAACTACAAAACTAAGAGAGGTTTTATGTGTAAAATTCTAGTGTTGTGACGACCCACCTTTAAGGCTGTAGACCTGAAGAGATTGTTCAAACAACAGCTATGCTTTGACCCAATCCCTTGCCCAACAACAACTGAAGAAAGTGTGTTGGAAGGTTACTAGAGTGTGATCCAAATTGGATCCAAGAGCTAATTACACCAAGCTGCAACGGAAACCAAGACAATAATCCAAGGAGTGCAATGCAAGGTCATTCTTGATCCTATATACAAAATTCCCAAAGGGGTAGGATTGTTTGACTAAATCTATGTAAAGTCTTAGAGAATAGAAAGAAATTAAAGTCAAGGACAGTACCAGCTTTAGAAACTCCACCCACATAGATTTGCATCCTGTAAGGAAATTAAGGAAAGCAGTAAGAGAAATGAGCATAAACATGGTTTTCTTGGATTTAAACAAACATAGAAAATAAATGTATTTTGAGGCTTAAACTGGAAACAGAGCAGGAGTATTTTTCCTTTTAGTTTTCTAAATTATTCTGGTCTATATCCTATTTTGAACTACAGTTCCTGCTACGGAAGTAACCTTTGAGCAACAAACACCTTAAGGAGGGTATTTTGAGACCTCAGCTGAGACTTGTGCTATTTGATGGCATCAAATGACATTTAAAAAGTGGAAAGCCCACCCGAGGAAAAATACGTCAAAGAAATGGAAGAAAGAAAACTAGTATATGGCTAAAAATCTAAAAAAAAAAGATAACTGGAAGGCAAATTATTATGAGCCCCATTACCAAGATTTTATTATGAAGTAGCAAACATGAGTCATTACCAAAAATAACTGCTGTTTTCCAGTAATTACAATTCTTACTGTAGCACTGACCACCAGACTGACTATAGGATACTAGGAGACTTCAGAGTCCAAATCACACGTATTCCTGCTGTTCCTGAGGTGGTTTAATTCCAGCTATCCGTTCACCTGCTACAAAGGGGCTAACTGTGATAAGGCTTTGTGAATTATTCCTTCTATGGCTGCAAAAGCTTGTCAGGCAGATTAGCACGGCTTTTTATTCAAACAGACAAAAAAGGATACAAAGATCAAGAGCTCTCAGGGTATGGCAACAAATACACAAATGAACCAATTCAGCTGAACAGCAGACAAAAGTAAGTCTTTACACTCAGGCGTACATATGGGCCATAACAAAGCTGCACCTGCTTATATCATCTCTTCCTTTGCCATCTGACTCCTGCTTAGTTGTTGTGAACTGTGTAACCATGCTGAAATCAGGTTAAGTGGCTCATTTGGGGCATCTTTTCTTTACTATCTCAGCGGTAACGTCCCCACTGCATCCCCACCCCCCAGAGGAGCTGGGAACATAATTGAGGCAATTTTAACTTGGCTTTTATGTACAAGAGGTCACTACAGTACTTACTGCCAGTAAGTGGTTTTAAACATTGTGCTGGTGTTTCATTCTCTGCAAGTCCATTTGTCTTGTCTGCTGCTTCTCTCACACTCGGGTTCTCATGTTGAGACTGTTCTTCACTTCCCTTCACAGATTTGGAATTCAGCTCTTCAGTAGCCTGTCCTTCACCTCTACAGCCCTCTCTGGATGTGGCACATTGGTCAGCACTTTGCTCACTCTGAGCTGGAGTACTGCGTCCATCAGCGCTGTCTATTTTCTCGCCATCCGGTGAAGCCTGATCCTCGGGGTAATTTGAAACATTTTTATTATCTCTTGATTGCACAGAGTTGTTACTGGCAGGTGTCACGGAGGCGCTGACAAGACAGTTCTTTTGGGAATGGTACTGAGGTATAATTCCAACAAATTTCAAGCCTTGACTTGCAGCATCTTGAATCTACAAGTTGAAGAAGATTAGATTTTTAACTGTCAAGCTGTCTTAGCTAAATAGAAACACAGAAAATAACACCCTTCAAGGCAGCAAGCATGTCATTTTGCTACTTTTGTCCACTACCACTAGAAATTGTCATGTTGCATTTATATAAAAAGGTACATTCTAAAGAAGCAAGATGAAAAGTTGCCTAAACCATCTGAAATAATGTGAAAATGGAGGGGGGAAAAAAGGAAAAAAATGGAAAAAAGAGAAAATGCCTACATATTTCTTCACGAGATAAAATCTGTTTGAAAAGCTTATTTATTATAAAATACTAGAAGTGGTATTTCTTACAAAAATATTTTTGTATTGATCTTAAGAAAGCAGAGACTTATTATTGTATCTTCCACTGTATTAGGTGTGTGATTATGACATTTATGCAAGGAAAAGCTTATTAATTCTATAACAACAGTTGTTGTTTGTCCTATTTTGGATTGAGACACAAATGGCATAATGAGCGCATAAAAGCAAAGCTATTTTAATACACCACTTTTGGGAAGATACAGAACTCAGAATAGAAAAAGGCATTGTGACATAAGCTAAGAAGAAGAAAAAGGAAACTAAAAGGCACTATCATTAATCCCTTACAATAAGGTAAAGGAGGAAAATGAAGGAATCGGATCACAAAAGATCCTAAGAAAAAAAGCACCGGGCTAGTAACCATGACAAGCCATGACAATTAGATAAAGGCAGCACTAGCTAATGAAGGTTTGAGACGAAGCAGAAAGAGAAATCCCTTTCAGGCAGACTCGGCACTATGGAGTCATCAGCCTCACACTCCTCAAACCCAGGAGAAGTGCGAGTGCGAGACAGACTTCTGTGAAAACATATGAGTGTCTACTGCTTCCTGTATCAAAACCACTCACCAAAATGGTTTCCATTTAATATATACTCTTCACATAATGCAAAGTCTAAGTATACATAAATCTTTCAAAAATAAAAGCCTTGAGAATGGAGAAGTAATCTCACTTTGACTGCATAACACAAAATTCCAAAGAGTTGAAGTGTCTTAATTATTTGCTTATGCTCAAGTTACATGAACCTAGGAAAAAAAGGTTACTGGGACTTTTTTCAGTAGCAAGTAAATAGGAAGAATTTTGTAGCTTTTTTAAATTTAACAGGAAGCTCATTTCTGCATCTTTTCTACACGCTATTTTTTTGGGTTTTTTTTAATGAATCATTTACTTCCTGGTAACGTGTTACTGTTCTGAACACACAAACCTACAGATGATGCCTGATCAACAAGAACTTCCTCTTTCAAACCACTATTATATTTTCCATGTTAAATTAACTCTTCATTTCATGATCATAGGAATTTAAACAGAGGCCTCCAGGAAACAAGGCAATGGTCTTCACAGGTGTTTAGCCTGGGAAATGTGGGATGCTGACTTAAGTGAAGTTCATTGCTAAACAGGACAATAAAAATACCATTAGCAGTATCCTGGACAGAAGGGTATCTGTCTACAAAGAAAGTTAGCTTTTAACTTGCTCAGGAAGGTTTAAGTGAGTATCAGTGACAGATGCATTCATAATGTGCTCAGTGGTCCAGACTCTCCATTGTAACTTGATTAATACTTTTTTATATTGTTAGTGATAGAGTTACAAATTCATTTAATCTCTTATCACTCATGTACAGACACAACACTACATTTGTTTAGTAGGTTGCAGGGCAGTTAATTATAGAAATCTAACTAGTATGCAACTGTTCCAGAGAGTTTGAGGACAGTACATATGTGGTAATATATCTGGCCCTGGTCAATAAAGACTGCTTGTCAATCTATATCAGACTCCCACGCTGTGATATGGATGAGAGAGAACAGCTTTCACAGATACTGCAGCAATGTTTTACAGTCTCAGCTTACTCAAAAAAATTCTGTTTGTTCTAAGGAATACCTGAAGTTGAGATGTTTCTTCTGAGGCTCTTGTTCTCAGAATAGAAACGTGAGGAACTGAGAACCAAATTACAGTCTTACCTGCACTGGCCAAACAGCTTAGCAGGAAGATCAGAAAGGAGTTTGTATCTTCAAGGACTTTTCCCAAAAAAGTTAATACTGTATACTACAGGACACAAAATCTTATTTAAACATGTATTTCAAATTTTCCTAATGACATATGGCAAAACCGAGCATCTCATTATTCTCAATAAAGCCAGTGTAGCAGGAAATGCTACATCAAAAGTGTGATGCAAGCTGCAGAACAGCAAAATGATGTATCAGCAGACACAGTCTCTCCTTTCAACTTCTCACAAAACCACGAAGAAGATAGCTATCATCAGAAAGTGTAAAGGCTGAACATATTCAAACTACAAGGACAATTTGTTTTTTCAGGATCCTGCTGAGAGCTTAAATATTATTAAAATTTAGCCTTCACATCCAGACTGAATCATGCCATCCAGTACAATCACATTTTCTCTTTCCTGTATTTCAAAGATTGAATATATGAATTTCAAAAAAAAACCAAAAGCAAAACCAACCCAACTGACTAAACAAACCAACAAAACAAACAAAAAAAAACCTCCATAAAAACAAACCCACACCTCAGTAACTGGAGAGGTTGTGCCCAGGAGATACACAGGACAGAAGGACTATTTCTGCAAGCCACCTGCAGGTTTTGGACCCTCCTGAGGCATCCTGTGCTGGTACACAGACAGATATGTCTGTCACAGCCTTCTGGGAGAATATCTCAGCAGATGCAGTGCTGGGAATCAGTAAGAGGGAAAGTATGGGAGAAGGAAGGAGTAAAGCTGAAGTGAATGGGAAGAACATGATGCTACTTGGACAGGGTGAACCAAGACATAATTCCAGATCAGATAAATAACACAATTACTTGTCTTTATGTGCCAGTTTAGAGCACTAACAAAGAGCACTTACAAAGGTCTGTGTCACACTGCATTGTATGACTAAATGAAAGGAAAAAACATAAAAACAACAACTACAGCTCTACCATTTTTCACATCAGATTAAAATCTAGATTAAAAATGCCCTTACATTAGGTGATCAATACTAACTTCAACTGTTTGATGACAATTTTTGTACTTCAAATATACTATACACTTGCCCTTTACATCTTGGGAAATTTTGAAAAGGGAAATTACAACAAATTTTTTTTAAACAATAAATTCTTTGCTTCTTTCCCCAGATGGGAACAGAAACATTTTCATTGCTTCATAAAGTGCTGCTTGGATGGTATTAACCACAAATACAAGACCAGATCTCCATCACAAAAGACATTATTGTCCAACCACAGAAGCAGAACTTAACTCATTATTTCAATCTGGATAAACCCCCAAATGGGTACATTCAAATTCATTTGCAACTGGCTTGCATCAAATTGGATTTATGGCAGTTTAAAAATAGAATGTGCTTAAAGAAGAGGTGAAATTTCATGTGTACAGAGGGCCAAGGCAGTTAAAGAATTTAATGTCATCCCTATAATTTGCTTGATTAGAAACCTGGCATTTTCCCCAAGGGGAAAAAAATGACAGATTTAGCCTTTGCTGTCTGCGAAATAAATACCACATCTCCCACGAACTTTAGAAGGAATAAGAACAAGCACCATGTCCAACCCTGATGTCACTACCTT
This sequence comes from Gymnorhina tibicen, assembly GCA_013399875.1. Lineage (NCBI taxonomy): Eukaryota > Metazoa > Chordata > Aves > Passeriformes > Artamidae > Gymnorhina > Gymnorhina tibicen. Next base: position 45,152 of record VXAZ01002926.1, on the reverse strand, counting down.
AATTGAATTTTAGCTGGGGCACTTGTGTTAACATTCTTAACATTTGTGAAGTGTTACTGTTTATTTCAGAACTGCCTGACCGCTATTTTTATACTGCATTTGGAAGAAAAGGAGCCATCAGCAGCACAAAGCAGTGTCACTAAACATTACGTTGATGTAGCAAATTTATGTCCAATCTTTTTAAATATTTCTAGTTCTCTTGAAGGCTCCCTTCCCTAATTAGAAAATGGCTGACAGTCTAAATTAAAGATCTGTAAAACCACACCTGGCAACAGCATGGTTGAATGATGAAATCCTCTTTTCTGGAAAGTACTTGTTTTACTCTATAGCTCTCACAGTCATGAGAGAAGCCATGTTCAAAAGCTCATTTTGAACAGCCACATACAGGTTCTCTTTTCAAATCTATTTTGAATAAAGACACTTGGCAAGTCCATTGTACAGTCCACATACTGAGATTCTGTGTTTCCTGTTCTGTTGTCAGCTCAGTAATAATCTCCTACTGACAGTGAGCATGATGGTACTCTTATAAATATGGAAACTCAAGGATATCGATCCCATGCTGAACAGAATCATACACTTTTGTCAGCTTCAGCAATTGCTTACAGGGAGATCCTGATCACATCCCCATGGGGTGGCACATAGAAAATCAAACACTTCCAGCGCGCTCAGGGTAGTATTCCACCAACATCAATAAAAATGCGAAACAACACACAGCAATTTAATAACGAGGATCTCTCTCAGATAAGAATCTCAAACAAATTATTTAGTAAGTGTTAGGTGTTTCTCTTAACTCTTTCATGCCAGGACCTGGACATTTTTGGGATGTGTGCAGAGGAAAAGCAGTTCTACTAATGTCATCAAGGCACTTGAGTTTACAGCAATCCTAAACTGTCTCAAGGCTTACACTTTCTGATGATCTGGGAAAAAACCCCTTCCAAACTTAGGCACTACAGCTGAACATTTCATTAGTAGGTTTGCTATATGGTTCATTATATAATAAGGTACACTGAAAGAATTTAGTAGTTCTCAGAATTTAGTAAAACCCAGAAACAACTTATGAAGAGCACACATAGCAAAAACGCTCTTAGAGGAAGAACATTTTCCAGGAACAAGGAACTGATTTTCTGATGGCCAGATGCATTTAGTTAGCTCTGCTGTGAACTTTGGGAAAAACTGCTACTTAGTCCTACTGATGGCCAAACATATGGCCTTGGAAACAATAGCTGGTTAATTTTGCTCAGAGCTGTCTATTTAAACCAAGCATGAACTGTCTTAGTCAATAAAAGAAATGCTTGTCTGTCTATTTAGTTGTTGTTTTTAAAAGAACAATGTTAAAGGCATTAGGTGTCATAATGAGCACCAGAAACCAGATCAGTGCATTTCTCTACCTTCATTTTAGAATTCAAGCAAATCTCCTTTCAAAACAGACAGCACCAGGGATCTTCATGCAAAAAACACGATCTTGTGGTTTGAGGAGAATGCTATGTGCTGCGTGCCAGGAGTTGGAACTGGGAAAGTATGCTCAAGACTACAGTCTTCCAACTATGTCCTCCTTCATTAATATTTAGTAGAACATGTTTCATCGTAAATACTGCACATCCCCCTCCCAGTTTGCACATTTCTGCAAACAGATGTTTAAAATTAAGACAGGCTTTTAGTCTGCCTCTTATATTTTCCGTAGGTCTCACATGCTCCTTCCTTAGAAGACAGGAACAGTCATCAAGGGTTTACTGCTTATTTTAAAACCAACTAAGCTTAGCTAATGTTCTAAAGGAGGATTTCATTCTTTCTATATGACTCAAAACTTTTGCAACTTTGGTATTTTTGCATCTCTCATAACACATTACAACAAAAATATAATTCTGCCAATCAAGTAGCAAAGCATCAACTGCTCATTGTTTTTCTATCCTATTACTCCTATAGTTCTATTAGACTTTTCACTGCTTGTAGATTTCCAAACCATGCAACCTTTCTGACTAGGATGCTCCATTGTTTAAGCCTGTACTTCCCATGCATTTTTAACCTTTTCCAGTTTACACTCACCAAATTTTGAATTTGAGATAGATAGTTCATGTTCATATACATAGAAGGGAATATAAATGTAGCTTTTAGGAAGTGAAATCCCAGTCTTCATTCAAGTTTTCAAATTACCAAGTATTTTCACTGTCAATGACATCAAAATAGGCCATGAGGGATAAAACATTGGAGGGATGCCTTGGAAAATGCTACCACAATCCCAAACCATTGACTTGCCATTTTAAGATCTCATTCCATTTTTGGCAGAGGCACAAGAACTAGAACAAGAACAAGGTGGAGAACAAGGCACTGAACAGGGCAGGAAAGCAAGCTTTGCAGTTTTACAGCATGTTCCTTGGTAGTAGCCTCTGCAGAAGGGAACTGAAGGCTACAAACAGCACAGGGAGAAATGTACTGAAGCAAGGAGCTACTGCAACTTACTGCTGTGCTGAATAAAACAGAAGGTGGGATCTTTAAGGCAGTGCTGCAGGAGATATTAAATTACAGTAAGCTATATGTCTCCTGCTACTCGAGCCAAGAAAGTGGCGAGATTAACAACTTGAAATTCCTCTCCAGCTTGCATTATATTCACTCCTGAGAACAATATAACCATGCTAAACATGCAGTGCAGCATGGTGCAAGTATACTTGCTCCTTTCAGCATCTTTCATTAGATTACAGGTCTTGAAACCAGCCTCATCCTCTGTGGTCCTGGGTGTGTTGATTCTTTTCAAATCATCTCATTTTAGCACCTGTTCCTTCACTGAAGGCAAAGGGTGAACATTGCTGGCCACATGCTACAAAGGTTCAGTGAGTATGGTACTTGTCCAAAAGCCACATAATATACCTGCATCCTCCCACCCTTCCCCTAACTCTAAAAAAACAGTCCTGAAATTATTCATATAATTTAGGATTTATTCCCTACAATTTGTTTTTTTAGACTTGGGAAAAACTGCTATAGAGCAGATAGCTATTTTCATTCAACCCAAATACTTGATATACACTTAAAATAAGTCTGTAGAAATTCCGTCCCAAACTCTTGCTCTAGAGAGCTGGCATTTTCAAAATGCAGACCATGTTCTGTGCAGGAATCTTTTGTGAGTAACTCCTACACTAACTGGTGAACATAAGCAAGGGCAAAATAAAGATTTACAGAGACATGTAGTTGATTGTTGTATCTAAAAAGCATTTTAGCAACTAGCGATAATGTGATTCAATGTGAGTGATTTTAGTCCACCTCTGTTCTAGGCAGCGAAAACAAACAAATAAAAAGGTTCAGGAGTATTTTAAAAAGTAGGAATTCAGTCTCAAACTTACAGGCTTTACATTTAATTTAATACAGCAGGGAATACTTACTTTATTTTCACATCAACCAAAGAGTGTTTCTTTAAAATCACATTGTTTCATCAAGCCATCTGTTACTCGTAGCCAAAATTACAGTTTGAACAATTTGATGGTAATTTATTTTAGCACAGTATAAAACATTATCATATTTATTGTTATTTAAAAAGTTATTTTTTCCCACCAGACAGGAGTAGGATCATTAAAAATATCAACTACATACTTTATAATATCTATTTTTATCTTGGGCAAGGGAATGACTCTGAAAATTGCTGGGGGCAAAGGATTATAAAAGCACAACCGGGCTCCTGGGAGAGTCCTGGAAATAGTTTTGCAATGTCCATGGAAGATATATATCAACACTACTCTTACAGGGCTTAGTCAAAAGAACACAAGTTGAAAGAAGCTTAAGCAGGAACAGATGTTTCCCTTCACACCAGGCTGTTTAAAATAGAGTATATGCTATTTTTTACCATCTCTTGTTATACATACACTTAGAAAATGTTAACAAAATGCACTTTAATAAATATTATCACAGCAGATTACAAACAGCTGAACTATTGATGTTGAGTTTCAAGTTCTGCTTCAGGACCACATCTACTGCTAACATCCAAATACTTAAAAAATAAAATAGAGGCTCTGTTTGCACTGAAAACATGCAGAAAACAAAGCTGTCAGCTAAGTGATCAGCAATGGTTTTCATTACAATGCTCTAAAGAAATAATGTTGTATTGTTCCTTTGCAAATACCCTGGAGCGGGAAGGTTTTGTGGTGGGATTTTTTGGGTTTGTTTTCAGGATGGAAATGATTTTAGAAGAGACTGAGATCACATCTAGGTAAATAATCCTAGGTAATAAACAAGACTCTAGAAGGGTCATTTTCTAGCCACAGAAATAAATCTGAACTGCTTATTTATTTGAAGAACAAACCTCTGAGCAGTATTAAAGACTCGATTTTTTCCCCTTTTCTCTTTTACTGCCACCTGCTCTGATTGTACACCCTGCAGGAAACTTCTGAACAGACCAGCTAAAACATATGTAAAATAAAGAATAATGCTTAGGATTACAATAACCATCTAAGGACCCCTGGCATCAACAAAGCAAACACAGACTTCACAGTAGAGATGCTTGTAAGACTGCAGCAACCAAGTCAAGAAATCCACCAACACACTAGAGTTCTTAAGAATATGTAAGCTGCATCTCTTTGTTCCTTCTAAAAAATAAATCTCAATGACAAGATTAAGAGATGAAGAATAAGTAATGAAAGACACAAGAATATGAGAAATGCTGGAACAGCGAAATGAACCTCAGTATGCTAATTACTATTATAAGTAAAAGTAAAAAAAATCATATCAGTAATTTTCACATTCATTATTTTCTAGGAAATTGCAGATTTTTGTCTTCTCTTTTGCTTGTCATGCTGTTAAAAAACAAAAATAGTAATACAAATACATATTATTATGGAGACATTGATATGTTTCTCAACTTCCACATCTTCTTGCCATTTCATAATTAGATGCTGAAGAGAGTTTAAAAACTCAGAAGCTGAGAGTTCAAAACCATTTCATACTGCTTTCACACAAAATACAGGTATGTGAAGCTCCTTGTTTTGATCACCCAAAACAAATCTTCATTCTGATGTGAGTAAATATGCAGAAAATAAATTAATCACTCCCTTGACTAGAATCATCTATGGAAAAGATCTTAAAAGCTCTTGGAAATTCCTATAGGTATTTAGCTGTTGTTTTAGAGGAGAAACAGAAGTCCTTCTAAATACTTCAACCCCGCTTCTATTTTGCAACTTAAAAGAAGCTTGAGAATTAACCTGTCTTTTAAGAGCAACACTAACACAAAAATTCTTCACCAATTAGAACCGTAACACAGATGACTCTCCAGAAAACAATGTGCATGAACTAAGATAGTAGTAATTCTGAAAACTCCAAAACAACTACAGATCAATGGAGGGGGAAAAAATCAAGAGAGCAGGAAAAGAAGGATCTAAATATTTTACTTGAATCACCAAAGTAGAGATGTACAGTGAGAGTGACCTGTGGTTGTTCAGGGGGTGTAGCAGTTCCTTATCCAACCACTAAGCCAGTCTCCTGCCTGAGGTTCCTTCCAACGGAGCAAGGGCAGGTAATGGGCAGGAGGATCAAACCACTCCAAAAATGTCTCGCCCTTCAGGAGCACACTGAATTCAACTACAGCCTAGCAATGCATATTAATTTCCAGTGCATAAACTAACACTTGAAAGATACTCATACCTCATGCCAGTCTTACGCCTGATAACATTTACTTTTCCATAAAACTGTCAACAGGATTCAGATACAATAGATCCTTTCGGCAATGCAGGATGCAAGTTCTTCATATATGTGTTAGTATTGTACAGCCTTTCTTTCAAAACAGTGCAATTCTCTACTCAACTTGCCTTTGTACCAGAGAGAACTGGGGGTCACTCTTTCAGAGGCCAACTCTATACCAAGTACATGGGTGGCAGCATCCTTGCAATGTATTTTGTTCGCAGATTCCTCCCTGGGGTCCCACTCGCTTACATCTGAGAGTTACCATCGCTTCCGTGGCCCAGCAATGCTATTACTAAGCAATAAGATAAATGTCAAGAAACTTACAGGCAAAGCCACTGCATCTGCAGGAGTCAAGATTATTTGCAGGATGCTCTGGATGACAGAAGTTATTCCGAGGATCAGTTAAGGGAGTGACACATTACTGGCAGCTTTGGAGCCAGTGCTAATGATTTGTACTCACTGAACTTGACCAAGACACGAGAGAGGGAACAGCAACGAGCAGATTTGACACAAGCTGTCTCATCCAGCAGATTTCATAGCACAAGAAGCACTACAAAGGTGTTTCACAATGGCAGTCCTGTTACAAGTGGAACCAGTCCACCTCTGAAAATGCAAAACCAATTATTCATCTGTACTGCCTTAGGTTTGCTGGAAGAAATTAGGCTCATTTCTGAAGCAGGTAAGAACAGACCAGAAGGGAGAGATCCATGTCTAGCCAAAAACACAAAAGGAAGATTGCCTGCATTTGGATTTCCGTTAAGCTGCACCATTTTTAAATCATGCTTTTCTATGCTTATCATACTTCCTACTTCCCCAGAGAAGGATAATGAATCCACAGAGACAAGAAACATGAATCCTGAAATAGTGTCACACTGAAAATAAGATACCATACAAGAATCCCCTCTGATGGTGCATTATTAAGAAGATAACCAAGGATCCAAAGATGTGCTTCCTAAATTTTAAGAAGTCAAAACTGGAGAGACACGGTACAGAAAAAATCCTCCATTTCCTAGCCTGTCACCCACACCACAAAGATGTGAATACAGGAGTAAAACCTTCTGCCTGTTACAGTTCTAGAGCATGCACCTCAGACTGACACGGAAAACCGAGGTCATGAGAAACCTATTTGGCATTCATATATGATTGTGTATCCAAAATAAATCTTTACTTGGGATGTCAGCCTAGCTCCTCCTTCCCTTACTTGTCTCCATAGACTCCAGATAACACTCTCATATGAAAAAATGATAACAGGATACACAGAAACAAAAAGCAACTAAGGAAGTAATTAAAAGCTACCCTATTTGACATGAGACACAAGTCAAAATATTACAAAATATGGTATCTTATAAGTAACATCTCTACTTTCAACAATTTCAGAATGATCTGAGACACCGTGATCAAAAGTTCAGAAGTTAGCTTTGCTTATTAAAAAGCAGATGAGCAAATCTTTAATCTCTGTTTTGCCTGAGAGCTAAAGACAGGAGTGTTAATACTAAATCACCAGTACAGTATATACACAACAGGTTAGTTACTTCTTTCATTGCCCACAAATTATGTATCAAAGACATCATGGGACTGTTTGAGCCCTTTAGGACAGGTTAAGCCGCACTAGATCCACATGGATATCAAAGAATAAACACAGTGTGGTGATGCTGACATGATTTTAAAGTACAGGAAGAGTGTATTTTATGCAACATCATGTCCCCAATATTTAAATGTTCCCTGTCTTGCCATAGCCGGAACCGTGGCAGAAAAGCAGCAAAGAGGGTGGAGAACTGGGAGGAAGTCCAGCAGTGCAGAAGGATCTCAGCACAGAACAGAGGTTTGACCAGAGACTTCTTCTTGACTCTTCTTTAGCATTTTTTAAATGTTTTATAGTCAACACCGTACTGAGGCACTTTGTTTCAGTAAACAAGAAGCATTCTCTAGGTGAAATAACCTCGTTTCTACCGCATTACTCCCACACATTTATATAGAGTTATAGAAGAAAAAAGAACATATTACCTATGCTGTAGGCCATTGCAAAATTGTATTGTGTTTGCAGAAGGAAGCAGTTAATATTCAATATTATGTACATTTTCAATGCAAAAAAAGAAGACAATCCAGAAAAGTTATTAAAATTCCATCCTTGTTCAAACTCAAGGTAAACAATACTTGCTCAGCAGTGCACAATAAAATTAATAAGATTAATTTTCTCAGGGTGTAGGAATTTTTTTTTTTTTTTAGTAAGCTCAGAGAGAAAATTTTGACTTCTTATTCTGTTTTGAAAATATGGCTATTCTATTTGGTTTGGGTTTTTTTTACATACAGTAGTTTGCAATACAGTAAGATGGTTAACCTGTGCTAAAAGCCTCTGTTGTGAAAAGCTTATGAAAAGATAAAGAATTTGCCTATTCAATTAAAACATTCTATTAACTTCAATTGTATTCTACAGCTGGAGAAGAATTATAAGGCTGTTCATTTTTTAAAGAAAGGAATTTCCTTCTCTAACAGCTTTTTGTCACTACTTTGTTTGAAGAACACCCTTTACTTTTCCATTTATTTTGTTTGTAAACATCTGGTTTATCTGCCCTTAAAAGCAATGGATATTTTTGTTGCTCAGACAAATTAGTTAATATGACAATTAATTCCTACTCCCAAACAAGTCTTGTTTCCTGAGTTAGATTTACATAAAAACGTTGAGACTTTCACAATGTGTTTAATCAGATACAGTGACACAGCATGCACTTGACAGCAACAGCTTCAAAGAACTTCAAATTTCTCTGCATCAAATAACATCTGAGGAAGAGCGACATACTCAACCTACAGAAAAACAGTAAATATATATTCTAGCTATTAAAATTTAAATTATAATCTTTCAAAAAGGCATCTTTATAACCCCATAATCAAATGGCTTCTATCAACAGAAACGTTTCCATGTCTAGAAGAGCGTTCTAAAGAGTCTCAGAGCTGGATATTTATGGAAATAAGATGACTCCTGGATTGTCATTTTGTTTTCATGTTATCCACACTCTTTCTGAAGTTATAAATGCAAAGAAATTTTCTGTTTCAATGATGCACAATTTTGCTACCAGTTGTGACAGTTACGCCTATATTTCTACTCTGACTCAAAGAACTGAAGAACAAAATCAAACATGTTGAAACTGGTACACAATAACTACACCAGTTTTGCCTAAGTGTGAATATATTGAAATAATCCAAAATAACATCAGAATAGTAGTGTAATAACACAGTTTGACCCGAAACAAAATTTGGGCTCAAATTTTTGAACATTACTATGTGTTCAGAAAACTTCAGTATGTTCTGATACCAAAATCTATGTATCTTTAAGTATCAAATAGTTACAGCTGCATTATTTTTAATCCAGTTCTTACAATACACAGGAAAAAGGAAAGATTGAAGATGAGTGTAGTCTGACAAGATGAGCCCCCATCAAGCTCATAAAGCCTGTGCTGAAGTTTATTCTAAAAATTTCCTTAACTATTATCACTGCAATGGACTAAAGCTAGGGGAGTATGCCTATTCACATCCTGTGGCTAAATAAATACACTACTCGGTGCTAGTTTATGTAACATGCAGCAGGACACAACAGATGCTGCAGAATTTGAAACAAGCACGATCTGAATCTGTTTTCACTAAAATGGACATAACCTGCTAATTTCCAGTCTGGCAGAATATTATAGTGTCAAAAATAATTTTAAAAAGAAGGCAATAAATAAAGAATTGCAGTGTTCTCTTCAAATTTCCCAGTATATATAATACTTAGTGAAAGCAACACTATTCTGGTTCACAAAAGTATTTAGGTTACCAGTACCAACTCTGTCAGATAAACACCATGTGATACTGAAACAAAACTTAAATAATCTGTGCGTTTCCCTGGAGGTAAAAGGCCTTTTAGGTAAAGTACTATTCAATAGGCTATTCGGACACTAAAATGGAAACTATATATATTGTTTCAACACAAAATGTTACACATCATAGGGCCATCTTCTACACTGATACCATGTGTGGGAGGTCATTCTCCTGTGACACTACAAATAATTTTCTAGTAATAATATGATCAAACTTGTTTCACTCAAGAAGTATAACTGGTGTTCAGATACTTAAAATTACAAAACACCAAATTCTAGTGCAGCATTTCAGCTGGTCAAAGTGATACGTATCCCTACTGCCAAACTGACAGAACTAGAAACAGTAATTATAGTGCAAATAAAAACATACTGTGTTTTGGGGTTTGTGCCCCTGCCCCCCTTTTCTTTTTACTCACTTTCTTAATAAAATCAGGGATCTCCTTTTTCTCTGAAAGGTGGTTTAAAGAGGAGCAGCATTCTACCTCCAAGACATATCCTTCACTATTGACATCACCTTTTGAAGACCTAAAGAGGAAGACAGAAAAGAAGAATCAGTTTCTGTTGTTACAAGTGGATACCCAGATATTCCATTTGTAAGTATTTCTCCTGTAGAGCTAAACGTCAGACAAAACTTTGGTTCCAATACATTCCCCCCACTGAGCTCAACACAGTTCTGACAAGTGGCAGCCACAGTACCTCACCCACTTCCTAGGGGAGCAAATCACACCAATGACTGTGGATGGTGGGATGCTTCAATGACTTCCAGATTTCTTTTTCTGTCCAAGAAAACACTTTGGCAGCCTGGCATCTAGGGCCGACACCAAGGAGATGCACGGGCGATATAACTCAGAATATACAAACAGAAGGTTCCAGTGCAATGGTCTGACAGATGTTTTGGGCCCCACAGGGCAGCCTGATATAAGATGCATTTCACAGACAGCAGTTAAAAGAAACCCCTTCTCTTCCAAGTCAACATCTAAAAATCAGGCACTAATCAAAATAGTTCCACCTTCAGTCTTACCTGATGCTTTGTTTTTGAGAATTGTGAAGCTGTGCCTGAAGTCCCTTTACTTTCAGAAGAGACTAACTCCTAAAATAATTCAAAGCAAATATGCATTTGCTGAACAAATCAGCACTGTGGAAACAAGGTATTGGTCAAAATATGCCAAGGGAATGTTTGGAAGTTATACTGAATGATCTTCAGAAACAGTCTGCAGGCATGCACCGTAAAGCAGTGCTACTGAAGCATTTTTCATCTCCTCCAGGCTCCCATGAAAGGAAACTGACACACCTGATCAACAGAGGATATCCAGACAATCACTCACTTTCTCAGTTTTTCAGGAGAACATGTGGAAGAACATTCAAAATAAATGCTAGCCTGTAATTCTTGAGGTTAGTAACAAAGCAGTTATCTATCTAACATGTCATGGAGAATGAAAAGATCTAGTTCCAAGTGAAGAACTAATCCTGGCCAGCAGTTGTTTGATGCCTGGGTACCTACAGGACAGGAAGGAAGGTACCCAAGTTTGAACTGAGAGTGCTGAGGAAGCAGCGAAACAGCAAAACAGGGGCTTGGCAGGCTTGCCATGCTTGCAAAAGCAAGCCTGTGCAAAAGGCCTGTTCTGGGGACCGGGACTGTGTGACACGTAGAACACGCTTCAGCTACAGATGGTCCCAGGGGCTTTCCCGAGACATTAACAGTTCCCCGGAGCCGTGCGATGCGTAGGCTGCTGACTGCAAACTGGCAGTGTTTCCTAGGCAATTCTGCAGACATTTGCTGTATTTGATCCTCCCACTTTCACACAGGCTACACTCTCACTTCACTTCTCTCATCTCACTTATACCTGAACAGGTGGCAGCAGACTGTGCATTGTTTGGTAACACTGAAGTCCTTTCCCTATTTGTTTCGTCCCTCTTTTCTAGGTTCTTCTTATAACCTGTGCTTCCATCCTCTACTTCGTTCTGGACGAAAATTTTAACAAAGCATTGGTGTTCACGAAAATTCTCCAAACATCTTTATAGAATTTACACAAGTCATTATTGGGGGACTAACAGTATTACACCACTACTCCTCTGCAACAGGCACACATAAATTAATTTAAGCAGCAAGAAGAACTTTGTCAAGAAAATAAAAATCATTTTGAGAGGGACAACACATGTACTGCAGACAACCATTTTTGCTGTTCTGAAGTCCTAGATAAGAAAATCTATTCTATGCAGTTTTCTGCCACAGATGAACTCGAGAACATAAAAATAAACTTTAGAAAGTCTCCCTGCGAGTGTACTTACAACTATACCTACTTTTCTTTTTTTTTTTAAATCTGACTATGACTAACAGGAAAAACAGCCCTGACGTTATCTAGCCATGTTCCAGACAGAAATAATATGAACTAGGGCTCTCTAATGCTCATGCGATCAATAAACCATCAAAGCTGCCACTCAGTATTGCAAAGTCAAGTCCATACAACATCAAGGGGAGCAAATAAAACTCTCCGGTGCCTTGGCTATTGTATAACTACAAACCAAAAGTGTGTTACCAGTAACGGGCAGCAAGGAACCAAGCCCTTTTTAGACAACCAATCTCATTTTAAGGGGTCAACTGCAAAACTCTACAAATGCAAGGAACAAACATCTCCACTACTTCCCTTGCTGGGATAACCCACTGTCCTCATCACAGCTCCCTTCCAGCCCAGCTGAGGAAGTCACTCCCCTCCCAGAGACTGTAAAATACTACAGCTCAAATTGAAAGTTAAGATACCAAATCCCGGAAATTAAGTATGTGTCATGCTGTTTCTGTGCCCACTCATTTGGCAAAGATTGTTCATAACTCTAGCACTGCTGTGACCCACATGAAAACTTACTGTTCTAATTACTCTGAAAGAATGAGAAAGACTGTATTTTAATGTTTAAATCCCCTGGCTACCTGAAAAAAATAAATGCTTTTCAACCTATATTGGTGAAGTTTACAGACAGGTGTAAGGAAGAAAGAAGCTTGCCTTGAACTACTCTCTCCTAATTCCTCTCCTCCCCCTGAACAGCTCCCCGAGCTCTATTTTGTGCAATTTTTTGAGGACCTGCATCCAACCTCTTTGAAAGGAGTAAGAGTTATGTGAGATACAGATTAGATCCATAAAAATATAGTGATTATTATTACAGCTGCTTAAAATGTTCTGTTTGAGTCCTTTAAGAAGCACTTACTTTAAAATACACTTGCTGCTTGGAAATATTTAATTGCAGACAATGTATTCCTTCTCTAAGAGTTTGGGGGCTACCTTTGCACTAGGGCTCATGAAGGAAATGGCATCAAATATGATTGCACTCTGTTAAGGACATTATTTTACAGAACACACTTAACAGAACCTACTAAAGGCCATAAAATCCTTAAAATCTTCCAAAAGAAGGACTCTATATTTCCAAGAAGTATTTTTCCATGCTCTCAAGTAAATTATGTCCATATATGTTAAAAGCAAGTCTTTTTCTATACTGGTAGTTTCCACCTTTTTAGGAAAACTTTAAAAGCCTTTTATTCTGTCAAAAACGAACAAACAGAACAAGAGCCATAGCTTTTCAGATGAGAATAGTAAATAGCTGTGGATGTCACATACCACAAAAATAATTTTCTGAGCAAAGCTAGGTGGGCAAGAAATTGTTTCCAGTCTCTATGCAATAAACAATGCATTTCATACATGTATCACAAAGTATTTCATAAATATCATACAAGTCTCTCATTAAACTCTTTGAATATTAATAATCTCGCCACAGAGAAGTAGATAATTATAGGTACAGGTGAATTCTGTAATAACAGAAATTAAAATCATTTTAGTTGTATTAATGTAATGGGACTACTTTTAGGATCCCTTTCATTAGTAACTATGAAATAGGACCCCCACAAAATGTACATCTATCAAGATCCCAGAAGTGAGGAAGAAAGTCCAAAGAGCACAGTTCTGTGCACTTGCATTCCTCTGCTCTCTTCTGAAAAAGGACTGATGTCAATCGTGAGAAATAACCCAATAATCCATACTCTGGAGTCTCTTACTAGTTTTATAGCACAGGATGTTACTGGGAGACCAACGTATAAAATATTTTTAAATTAAAGCAATGGTTTTATGTAAAGTTGATTTTCACTTTCCCATCATAAAATAGTTCCCAACAAAAAGCAGAAGAGAAAGAGAAATGTTGAGATCAGTTCAGTCAAAAAAAAGTGTAAGATCCAGCAGTTCCAAAGATCTTCCTTTTCTTCTGGATGCACAGTCAGCAACTTCTTCCTTTGCTTTTCGTCCTCCTAAGTTGGAAAATTGAATCTTCCTTCATTGCCTGCAAACATTTGGGGGTTTTGTATTACCTTTATTTCTCTGATAAAAAAAAATCACTGGGTTAATTAGAAAAGGTCCAGGCCTGAAAGAAGCACACCTGGATACACTAATGCTGGACCCTTTTTGGAAACCAGGATGAATGGGAGAAGCTGCTACATCCGCACTCATTACAACACCCTGTACTCACTGTAGCGCGTTGTGGGATACCAGAGAGGAACAGAAGGGAGTGTGAACAATGCCAGCACTTCCCCTGCAGTGAGGAAAGGCAGCCTCCTGCCTCCCACCCCAGGAGAGGACAACCACTGGTTGGCCATGGAGATTGACAGAAAACTTCATTGCAACTTACACACCCTGGGCTTTCATTTGTTTTTCTTCCTTTGTTACACATCTCATTGTTTGTTTATCTAAAACAATTTTCCTGAAGAAGGATTTTTCTGTCACTTGCAGGTACCCTCAGTACCCACCATGGACAACCTTAACCATGAGATGGCAAAGAGTTGACTGGAATTTCAGTCTACCTGGTGCTGAGCAGAGGGACAGCATTCACACACTTGGTGGGGCGGCGGTAGAGGGTACCCTCAAATTTACCAAAATGGAAAAGGCTCAGGACCACAGACTTCCAAAAAGTGTCGTCCTGAACCCTAAACTGAGCTTCTAGTGCCACTAAACAAGATGATTATACATACAGTAAGTAAGATTTTAACTTATAATTGGAAGTTCACTGGCCAAAAATATGTTATGATGGTTGTTTCAGTAGGTTGTCATTTCCTGCACAGCTGTTTGCTGTTAAGCACCATTTCATGGTAGAAAAACCATAACCAGCTGTGGAGAACCAGTAACTTACACAGTAACTATTAAAGCTGACAACTTGGTGGCTGTTACAAACTGGATTTCCAATCCTTTTCAGATACAAGAAGGAACAGAGCAAGCCAACATTTGGTCCTAATATTCCTGAAGTTCCCTATGCCCATGAGTTCAGCAAGCCAAAACACACTTGTGAACTGCACAGACACTCTAAAATTAAGATGATATCTCATTAAGATGATGCTAAGAATGTAAGTGCAGTTTTGAGATTTTCCACTACACAGGAATAGCTCTACCATTCAAATAGAACTGTACATTCATAACAAACTGGTCTACATTACGAAAACAATAAAACCACACCAAAGTGATTAACGTGAGCGGCTGGTATCTCTACAATTTCAGGTTAAAAATTCAGCAGAGCTAGAGTATCTGAAAACCAAGAACACAACATCTAAAAATCCATAGGTTTTATGATGCCCAGCCAAAAACCACACCATTTTTTATAAAAATAAAAGCAGGTATATTGCATCATAAGAGCCTCAAGTCTAACCCATGTGACACTGTTTTAACTTTATTACTTAAACATTTTCTTTACTATAGGAAACCTTATCACTGGAATATGTATTATTTGCTAGTAAAATTTATAAACTTTTTTTAATGACAGTACATAGAGTTTCTTGAGAAAAGTTTGGGCATGTGTTGGTACACAGGCATCTTTAATGTGCAGTGTTTGTAACTTTCAGAACAGAGAAGAAAGAACATTTATTTCGGGTCACTGTTAAAAGCTATTGTGAGGAAATATGTATTTCTTTGAACTTGTAACAAATAACAAGCTTTCAAAACTCAAACCATTGTCCTTTGAGCTAAAGGAAGATATCTGTTGACTCTTGGGTATGGAATAAATATTATCGTTCCATTAAGTCGAAATCAGCCTGCTGAGAGCAACAACACACACTGCATTTGCACACAAACATGTTTGATCCTAATGCTCATGAAGATAAATTCAGACATTCAAGCTTAAATCCTACGTGAAAACCAAACAGACACACACACGTATGCATTTATAACTAAAATAAAAATATATTGTATCAATGCAAAGTACCTACTTTCAACAAAGTGAAAACACCGAAGTGAAATACCAGCAAAATCAGGAAACTGTAAAAATCTTGGTTTACTATTAAACTTTTGAACTCAGTCTGTCAAATTCCTTTGCAGATAAACAGAGTTCTTGTTATCCAAGTGATGATAGTTTGCATTTTGTCAGGACTAACAGATACAGGGAAATTACAGAAATGGAATTAGAATCATCTCATCAACTGAATCTCTGCAACACCTGACACCTCATTATTTTACAGAAAAGGAAAACAGCTGCAAAGCTGTGTGAGGTAAACACAGGAATTTATAATATTTAGAAACTCTAAAAAATTATGGTTAAATTATACCACTTAGTCTACTTCTGGAGAGCAACGTTTCCCTGTTAATTTCTTTACTGACTGCAGGCAAAACCTGCAGATGGTATGTCCTAAGACATAGATGGCACAACAGAGAGAAATTCTTTGGAATACCGTTTATATCCCCCACTTCTCTATCATGGTGAAATGAAGCATCTGCAAACACGTCAAAACTATTATAAACAGACAGTTTATGAGCCCAGGCCCTGTATCTTTCCTGGTGAAAGAGAATGGAGGTTGCTTTCAGTGCTGAGTATTTAAAAAGGGACACCAAAACATTTTAACTGACATTGAATTTCGAAACTTTAAGATTCCAGACAGGAGTATCACACTACAGGTTGCTGGGAACAAGTTAAAGCAGCTTTGTGCTATGGTTTTGTTATAATTTTGTTCAGGGGCTGACTTTGTAATTTCTCTGCAGGATAACCTGCAACAGCCACAAGCTGTACAAAATAATAATGCACCCAAGACACCTACACAGAGAAGTTAAAAGCAAAAAACCAGTGAGTGAAATAAAAGGCCAAGGAGAAAAAGGTTATTGCACACACAAAGAACTACTGATTTCTGTTGCTCTGGGGAATGTAAGCAACATACGTGTTACTCTCCTCATCTTGGTTAGCCAGAACCTCCCAAACACATGGACCTTCCCGTCTCTTCCATCAGCAGAGACCTGCTGCCACACGTTCACGCTTTTCAGGTACCAGCTTATATTCCCTTTCCTGAGATTCTAAGTGTAAATCAGTGTGAATCTACTCTTCTCAAGTGTGAACGTGAACCAGCAGGCCACACCTACACTTCACACTTGGAGCCTTCCCTAAATTCAGAAAAAAAAGCCCGTAAAAACCTGGGCTCAGTTTTCTTCACATAATTGAGACAAGATTCTTCAAGATTTCTTCTTCAAGAAATCCACATATCTCAGAACTCAGCACAAACAACAGAACATACAACTGCTTTTTAGTTAAGACCACTGAAATTTAGAGGGGGAAAGAAAGTATTCACAAGCACTGAAATTATTATTCTTTTATCTGACTTGACTCTATGTGACTTCCAAACCACTTTCCAATCAGCTGGTTAGTGTACACCATGCCATTACATGCTACAGAAATATTTAAATTTATTATATTAAATTTAATGAGAACAATGGCATAGTTGTTTAGCAACTTGGTGGACTACCTTCATGCCCAGTGACTCTAAAGAATTAAACATTCTTACATTTATTTCATTTACTTTAATTGAACATGATACCTTTTGCACTGCAAACAATTACATTGTTGGTTTTTTAAAAATCTGACCCTTAATTTCATATTTTCACTAACAATTCCAGTGGATAATCCTTGGTTGTCAACACATACAGCTTCCATATAGGTTAGGAATGTGTTTCCTCAAACGTCTTAACAGCAGGAATGACTCCTATTTCCATATTTACCACAAATGATTACACAGCCAAGATAACAAAGCCAGAGATACCAGTACAGATTAAACAGAAAGCTATCAAAGTGACTTTAAAAGTCACCTTAACGTACAATGCCATTGCAAAATCACACAGAGTATTTTGAAACTACACGACAACGGCAAAATAGGCTAAAAATAATACTACCAGGTACTGTTTCCACGAGTTCTAATGTATAACATGCCTCAGCACTACCTTTTCTATTTTATTGTTGAACAAATTCAGGCACTGCAAATCTCACTGACAGCAGCAGCATGGTGTTCCATGATATCCATCATCTGCTGCAGCTGGCATAGCCTCTTCCTACCTTTGGAGAGGCAGAGCTATACAACAAAGTCCTCAAATGTATTTTAATACATAAAACTGACATAGAAAAGTGCAACACTGATTAAAGACTAATTCAAGCATTCAGTTCTGTCCCTGTATACATGGAATTGGCATTACTGCAGGCACTAACACAACAATTTCATTTCTGTTCCATTCAGGAAACCAAAATAGGAAGGTGGAAAAGCACACCTGGTATCTGCCAGACAACAGACAGATCAAGTGCAGAGTGTTGGAGCCATCCATGGTGAAACACCTGCAGTGAGAAAGGAGCTCCTGCCTCAGATGTTCCACAGCAAGTGCCCAGGAAGCCCAAGGGTGAGTCCCACAGCAAGGTACAGTCTTTTATGGCTCCTTGGCTCCCCATGAACACCATATCACCAAAGGGACCGATTTGTACCCCCCAGCATAAATGATGTTACTAGTGATCCTACAACTGTGGCTGGACTACTTTTACTCCTAAAATCTTACAGAAATAAACATTCATCTGATCAACAATTAGCCTAAGCAGACCTAACTTCTACCCACAATTTAACTGTTATATACAGAGACTGCCTTGAGATGACAAGACACCTGAGAGCCCTCAGGGGAAAAAATATAATTTATCATTATCAGCAGTGTAATGAGAAAGGTTAATTTAAAAAATTAACAGTACGTCTTTTTTTTCATACTGTTACATATTTTTAATCCCCAGCTGTTTGTGGAATGACATAAACTTGCAGTTCAGATACAGGTGGTCTCTATGCAGGCCATAGTCATCTGAAATCCGTGCAACACCCATCTCTCTTCACTGCACTTGGCAATGCAAATATTTGTTGCACCCACACACTATGGGAGAAGCTGCTCCCATACTCCCAGCCAAACTCAGGAACATTTGAGCTACATGAAACATCAAACTGATGTAATTTCCCTTTCTGGTACTTGTTTTTTTTCCTGCTTCACCACGTCTCTTCCGCTTCCCTAGGCAGTCAGAAATGACAGATAAGAGAATGCAGAGAAACGGACTGTGAATGTAAAAGGAAATTTAATTGGTTCAAGACTCTCTACTGTCTTCAATTTTGTACAGTCATTTACAGCTGTCTAAAGTGTGTGAAACACTGGCACCCAAGTGAGTGAGCAGGCAATTAAGATTTTGTACTCTTCCACAATCACTCTGCACAGATGTAAACTACTGGATACAGTACGAGCGCAGCGACACACTGAGCGCTCTGACTTGAAGGCCACATCACTCCATTGAGAAGGAAGCTGCTCTTCCCTGACAGGTCTTCAGAGCTCAGACCTGGAAGATGTTGAACCCTCAGACCCCAATCCAACAGAAGTCCTTAAGTGCTTACTTAACATTATAAACTCATACATGTAAATACTTTCATTGTTTGCAGCAAGGTATTGCGTAGGCAGGGACGGCAAGGCCCCAAAACCAGGCAAGCTCAGCCCAACATCACTCAACAAGTCCACTGTTTAGCCAAACATTCTATGTTTCGACCAGAAAACTGGAAGCCATTTAAACAATAATACCAGGCAAGCCAGCATGAAGTTCTGTACTAATAAGACTAAAGTCAAGGTAAATTAAGAGTTATTTTAGAAGCTCAAATTGCCTGTTACACCTAATGCCTACATATATTTGCTAACAAAAAATGCAGAACTTTTTCCTTAGGTCAGAGGCTGAAGTTCATCCCTGTCCATAACCACTACCAACTGGATACCAGGCTGCAGCAAATAGAATGGTGAATGGTTTACTTTTTAAATAGAGGTATAAAACAGCTACATCTTTTCCTTCAAGCATCAGCACAAAGAGAGGGACTAGGATTGGCAGACAGAGGTTTAATTATCTGCCAGCCTTCAGAATTGGTCATTGTAAGAAGGGCTGGACTGGGGAATGCAACTAATGTAGGAAACTGTAGAGAATGGCTGCAACAATACAGGCAGCTGCAAAGTTGAGGGTGATCAGATAATACTAAATTAGGTTTTAAATCATTAACCAAAAATCATATATTTACAAATATCCACATTTTCATTTTCTTCTGGGCTATTTAACAGCACATCCTATTGGTTTTTTTTAGAAATCACATTAAATCATAAAAGAACAGAATTCCTATTTCTTTATTTATCTCCAGACTTTGATTACGTAAAATATTCTTAATACATTTTAAGAAATGAACAAAGCAGGAAAGCAATCTTTTTATTTATGGAGTTTGCACCGACTAAAAATTTGAAAGAACTTGTATTGTTTAGAGGAAAGAAGGGCCTAAAGTCTACACATAAATTTAAGAAGTATGCATTAGTACTGCGGTTCTCAAATTAATTGCATTAACTGTAACTGTCTAAACACAAAATACTCCTTTGCTAAGCAAACAATTCTTCTGTCACAATTTAATCTAATAAATTCTTAAAGGGTACCAACAAGACCATCCTCACAAACTGTCAGGCATAGGGCTTGTTTGTTTGCCTCTCATGATAACACATCCCAAAATACAGAGCATATTTCAACTTGTTATTCTCCAAGTTGCCTGCCAAACTGCAGACAAATTGTAAACACGAAGAACATGTTAAGCCTATTCAAGCCCACCAAAAAAAAAAAAAAAAATGAAGTCTTGCACAGTAAACTCTGCTATAATTTCCTGATGTAGGTCAAAACTCAGCAGGAAATCACATTGTCTATTTTTATCCCAGTTCACTGGAAATGCTTTACCTTTCTGTTTTCTTGATAAGTACAGCCCTGAAGATTTGTTCCTGGGGAGTTTTCTCTTTTTCATCAGTCGGTTGCACAAAAGGGTGGACAGCAGCCAAGACAAAGCCTTGCTGGTACAATTCTTGCAGCTGAGCTGGAAGATCACACAAGGAGGAGAGCTTGATTGCAGACGATCCTGGCAGCTCAGCTGGAAACAAAAAGAAATTGGTCAATAATCTGACACTGGACTACCATGTATTTTAAAATCCAGGCTCTTCAGAGTCAAGCAAGATTCACACTGATCTACAATATTAAGGCCACAACTGACCTTTCCTGAGACCCATTTTGTATTTCAGATGTTAAGCAGGCAGTCCTTCTGGGCGAAGGACTTGTATTACACAAGAGACTGCTGCAATTAAACAAGAAGTCAGATACATTAAAATGCCAAATTCACTACACAGTCTGGCAGAGATCAAGTGAAGAATTTATAAAAACAAGGCAGTTAGTCAAAGGATATTCTAGGTTTTAGTAGTCGCCATAGTAATGCAAGTAGAGAAGAGTGAGCTATGAGTCAAAAACACAACAAGAGAAAAGAGACAGTCAGTGAAGGCAGAACATGTCAAATTCAAAACCTATAAAAAGAAACATCCATCTACACAAAATCAGACTCAAAGATCACTGATGAAAAATGCTGATGAGACCAAGTATCTGCCAATATGTCTGCAGAGAATTTTGTAGGTATATTGGTAATAGGAATGCTGAGTGATGCATACCTACAGCCACAAGAAACCTTCCAGAATAAACACTAAATCTTATACCTCAGGGTTTAAGCAAACCTATACATATTAGAGATGAGGATGAGACATAGTAGATGAAAATAATCCTTCCCCAATCTGCTTACTGTAGGGTTTTATGCCTTCCTGTCAAGTATTTGTTGCTGACTCCTGTCAGACACTTGACATACACATGGATATTTCAGTCAGTACAGCAATTGCCCTTATTTCTTTGGAGTCTTGTGGGATTCAAAAGAAAATCCCATAAATCACCTAAAACAACCTTCTATTCTCTTTCTCTCTAAGTCAGTAATTCCTCATACACTTTTCATATTTTATGGGAAATGACATCTCTCTTTCCTGACCTTTGCCTCTTCATTTCTATATCCCTTGGAGGATATTTATTATTTCATCTAAACCACACCAGGGCATCCAGGGTGGTGAGGTGCTGGATGTTCTTCCCTCCCACTGACACCAAGAGGGAGGGGATGCTGCAAGAAACACAACAGAGGTTCCCAGCACCTTGCAAGCCTTTGCTGAAAAAAAAAGCACTGGAGAATAGCTTGTATGAAAGAAGCCAGCAATGCAAAATAAGGTTTCATTGTACTGCTTTTTTCATCAAACTGTATGGGTACCCTTTATGAATAATTTAAGGAGTTATCAAAAAACTAATAAATATTCAAACCAAATAATACAGAGGAATAATTTAAATAATAATGGGATAGATGTGCTTGGTATGTTTTTTTCTTCATATAAGACCATGTTCCAGATGGGAATAATGGAACTTTTTGACCAGGAGTTTAAGATGTAGAATTTTTTATTATTTTTACAAACAAAATGAGATCCGAGCAACATGCATATTGACAGACAATAGAGCTCTACCTTCTACAACAGCATACAAATCACTTCAGAGTCATAAAAAAAGATGGCACAATGAATAATGCATAATAAATAATAAACCCAACAGTTACTTACTGGAGCCTACTGGAGATCAAAGTAGGGAAACCCAGATTTTACAACTCCATTTTTCCTCTTGTGGCTCAGAGACCCCAAATATTTTTTACTACACTGCAAGTAATTAATTTCTAAATGAGGGGTTTACTTGGATACAATGGAATGACTAAACACTACTCAGTACTGTTAATTCTGGTCACGGTGCTCCAATTTTTAACCATCAATGAAAACTGATGCTCGCCTGGCGTATGTATGTAGTGTCAGGATTCTTCTGAGGATACCTTGAGTAAGATTAGTAAAAAGTCTAGTCATTAACATGGGAGACTGACTGCTTCCTCCTAAAACCTAAACATGAGGAGAAAGTGTGAAAATGCATGTAATTGGAGCCTTGGGATGTAACTTGATTAAAAAAGAAACGTAACAGAAAATAGAGAGGGGTGGGATCATCCAGCTAGTTCATCCTACTACCTAGAGGCAGGATCAGTTCTAGTTTAGTTATTTCTCGGTTTTTCTCATCTATTTTTAAAAACCTTTAGTAATGGAAATTCCACAAGCCCCTTAAGTCATTTTTCAGCACTTCTCTATTCTTCCTATTCAAAACCCTTTCCTAGCACATGGCCTAAATTCCCCTCTCTTAAACTCAAGATTGCTACTTCCCCACTAGAGTATTTCTTTTCTGCAACAGCCTTTTATAATTCCTAATACCATTCATGCCTTAATCTTACTTTCTTTACATTTTATAAACTCAGTCCTTTCAATGCTCCTGCTCTCATGTCTTCTGTATTTCTAAGTAACTTTTGATGTTCTCTCCTGATTCTCTTCAATTGGTCCACATTTTTCAAGTATAGTACCTAAGTTTCACCACAGTGATCCAGCACAAGCCTCTCCACTGCTTTGTAGAACGGAAAACTCTTTTAACACTTACTACATCCTATGTTAGTTTCTGACATATCATCTGTGGGGAAAAAAACCAAAGGAAATTCTTCTCCCCACAACTAACAGTGGCAAATTTTCCTGTTCTTAGTGAATTTTAGGGCTTTTCCTGTCAGTTTTCAAGGTCCATTCTGGATTCTGACTTTCACAGTATAAACAGTTCTTCTCAGATTGGCAGACTGCAATACACATACTCAATGGCTGGAATAGTTAATGAAAATGATGAATTTTAACAGACTCTGAGTACAACAATTTTAAGCCTTACAGTTACTACATCTTTTTGATTTGATGCTGAACTATTGCTAATTTTTCCTCAGACTAGATATCCTTCACAGCAAAAAGACAGATCCTGTTACACAACTGATGCCCACAAGGTCTTAAGAGTTTTCTGGATCTACAGACCTGTGCTGTGTGTTCTTGTTACTCTCCGAGTGGTTTGAGTTATGCAGATTCCTCCCCAGAAATCCGTGCTACACATCATCCTCTGGATATTTTATAACTCATTTTTTCCAGTATCTTTCTGGGCATTAAGATGGGCTAACAATCTCACAGTTCTCTTTAAATGTACGTTAAAAAAGGACATCACACTTTGCTACAGAGTTGTATTCATTCTTCAACAGTCTTCAATCTTAAATGATATGATTTCAATTATTTCTTCAGCTAATTCCTCTACAGTGCATACCTGTAAGTTTGACCTACTTGGAAACATCTAATTCATTAAATCAGTTGTCAATCTAGTCTTTCCTTATTTTACCTTAGAAAAATGCTAACCTTTTTAGAAAACCTTACCCAATTTCCAGTAAAATATACTAAAATGCTTCTTTTAGTTGTTAAAGAGAATTATAACCATGCCATTTTGGAAGCAAAAGGAAGACCAAATTTGTGTACAACAGGGACTTCTGTGAGGTAAAAGAGCACATGAAAAAACCTCATAAAACCTTGTGTAACACCAGTGCTTATAAGCCTTTATTTTGCCAAAAGATAATGCTGACTTCTTCTATCAGCCTCCTTGTCGCTCTTGAACTGCAGTTGGCCTTATGTTTTAGATTCTGGTCTATATTCTGCATTTATTGTTTCATTTCTCAATGTGACCTCAAAAGATTCCTTTGTTTATCATCTAGATGAGCGTGTAAGAAACTCGTAAATGAAAGAAGCCATGCTTTTCAATTTGGTTAAGGTTGAAGAGGAAACAGTAGCGCTAGCTGCTTTTGGAAGGGATCACCAGACAGATTAGTTTGCTGCCTGACTGATAACCGAAGCTGAAAACACTTCCAGCAGTGCTCGGATACCTACAAAAAACTACAACTTAACAGACCCTTCAAAAGGAAAGAAAGTTTGTTTTATACAACTGATATCTGTAAGGTGACTTTCCTGGGTCTAGGGACTTGAGCACTCTTTGCTGCTAATGGAAAAACCTGACCAAATATTCACACTTACCCTCCTCTTACCACAGAGAAATCAATAAGAGGACTAAATTTCCATAAAAATCTACAGGTTGTCACGTATATTTGAAAGTAGTCATTTCTGTAGCTCCAAAAAGCAATTTATGGGAAATAGAGAACGGAGGCACAGTCTACCACAGGGATCCCTAAGGGACAGAGAGCAGGCTGAGAAACACAACTGGGGAGACAGACACTGAAGAGAACTCGTTCCTCCTGTGTTAAGGAGCTCCTCTTTCCCTCCAGTGGATCATCCAGGGCTTCTACCCCACAGAACAAACAGCGACTGACTGGCTTCAAACTGAAGCAACTCATGTGACCTCTGACAACTCTGCTATGGTCCAGACTAACAAGTCAGATGTCTCCTGATCAAATATTAAGAGAGAAGACAGTTACAGCAACTGTCTATAAAAAATAGTCTGATTTTTGTATATTAAAACAATAGATTTGGGTACCTTTGAGATGCTGTAAACCAACACTCTGAAGTAAGAAAGGTATACTATGACTTACAAAACAATCCCTGGATTCACCTATTAGCCCATGCTTAATGACACCCATCATCAAGTCCAGTACATCTTTATATAATATATATACTTAACAGAATTAGATGATTTTAACTCTATTCTATTTGATAAACAGCAACTTCTTCTTCCTGACAGTTACATTTAAGACAAAGATAAAATGAACTTTATTATTTTTTAATTTCCTATTACATGAATGATAGCTATGCCCCAGAAAAGCTGAAATGTTAAATGCCAAAATGGCATTTATTTAATTTCTCTTTACTGAAATGGTCAAATCTGGGGTCAAATTTGGGTCTTAGTTTCTTGGCACTTATCCTTAATACTTTATTTAAAAGAGCAAGCATACAGTTCTACTTTAAATTTCTATTATCCTGTGTATCTACCACCCTGTAAGATTTGCTTACTTTGCTTACTCGAACAAAACAAATTAAGTGTTGGGATTTTTTGGTCTTCATTTTTCAACATGTTTTTCTGATTAAGCTTTTATGCTCTTATTTCAGTCACAGCTGTTAGAGGCGGATGGAGTCCTTAATGACAGTTCACATTACAGATGAAAATGTTCCACAAAAATAATGGGGACTCCTTTTAACTATTCCTTGTTCCATTTTAAGGTTTTCATGTTCATCTGCATTTTAAATGTTCCTCAATTTATTACATTAAACAATGAACATTAAATAAGCCTTTTTCATAGAATCACAGAATAGTCTGGGTTGGAAGGGACTTGAAAAATCACCTAGCTCCAGTCCCCCCTGCCTTTGCATTAAAACAACCAAAGATCAAAATGGTGTGTATGTAGATTGTACACATTCTCTGTTCATAGCAGGTACAGAAGAAAACCCCTTTGTTTCCAGGGGTCAGAAACAAAGGCAGACTGGCAAACTAAACAGACCCACACTATCAAGTGATGTACCAACTCAGTTACCTGGTAGCTGCATGCATATTACTCCTATTTCATAAAATCACACAATGGTTTGGGTTGAAGGTTCTTTAAAGAGCATCTGGTCCAATTCCCACTGCAAGACCCATGGACCTCTTCAACTAGATCAGGTTGCTCAGAGTCCCATCCAAGCCGACCTTCAATGTTTCCAGGGATAGGGCATCCACCATCTCTCTGGGAAACCTGTTCCAGTTTTTCACCATCTTCATTGTAAAAAATGTCTTCCTTACGTCCAATCGAAATCTATCTTTTTAGCTTGAAACCATCACTCCTTGTCGTACTGCAACACACCCTACTAAAAAGTTTGTCTCTGCCTTTCTTATATGCCTCCCTTAAGTACTGAAAGACTGCAATAACGTCACTCTGGGGCCTTCTCTTCTCCAGGCTGAACAAGCCCAACTCTCAGTCTTTCCTCATAGGAGAGGTGCTCCAGCCCTGTGATCAGCTTTGTGGACCTCATCTGGACCTGCTCCAACAGGTCCACGCCTTTCTTGTGCTGGGGCCCCCAGAGCTGGATGCAGCACTGCAGCTGGGGTCTCACCAGAGCAGAGCAGAGAGGCAGAATCCCCTCCCTTGACCTATCTGCCACTCTGCTTTGCATGCTTTGAGCGCACACTGCTTGGTCATGCCCAGTCTTTCATCCACCAGCATCCCAGGTCCTTCTCAGTGGGCTGTTCTCCATCCCTTCACCCCCAGCTTGGACTGAGACTTGGGGTGGCACTGACCCAAGTGTGGGACTTAGCACTTGGCCTGCTTTAACCTCATGAGGTTCACATGGGCCAACTCCTTGAGCTTGTCCAGAGTCTCTCTTGATGGCATCCCGTCCCTCAGGTGTATCAAGTGCACCACTCAGCCTGTTGTCATCCGCAAACTTGCACTCCATGTCATATGACCAGGCCTAACACATATTATGAGGCTCAGACCCTTCAAGAAATACAGGTCCAACTGCTTTCTTTTTCAGAGTGCAGGATGAGACTATTTCCCAATCCATGGCCATTCCTGTGAGCCATTCCTGCTCGAGGCACTCACAGCCAGTGAACTATGGACCCATTCATGCTTCTCTTTGCACCTCCTCTGTCCAGCATCACAAATCTTGCAGGTCCTCCTACAAAACTACAGATGCTTCAGGTGACTCACAGAAAGAACAATGTCCTCCCATCTCCTCCCCAGGGAAGCACAGGGCTCATGGAACTCTCCTCTGAAGAGGGAGGTGGCTGACAGAAGGGCCGCAGGGGCGACCTCAGCGCAGCTCTCCCTTCCCCACTGAGGGCTCAAAGCCACGTAGTCACCGCTGAGCAGGGCTGAGCCTGTGAGCTATAAAGAAGCAAGTATTCGGGCACATTACACGCTTAGTCACTCCTACTCACTCCCTCCATGCACCTCCCTACTCAGCACGATTTTTTTGCTGCTGTCCTTCCAAAGCACCCAAATCTCCCTCCTGCACTACACAGAGCACATAGGAGACCACCTGGAGGAACCTGAATAGTGTCCAGGTGTTAGCATTTACAGTCCCTCACAAATCTAGCAATGAGCATGTATGATGAAAAGAAGGTACAATCAAAATTATGGTCATATGGTACTACAGTCCTTGCCCCAACACCATCCATTGATGTCCTGCAGGGTTTTATAACAGACCTGGCTATTTCCCTCCTGCCTTTAGTGACCACCTTGTGGAAAATGGCATTAGCTCGCTCTGTCGCACCTCAAGCATCCCACCAAGGTGGTTGCAAATCGCATGTCCACTGGCAGGAAACTAAACAGCAGCAACAAATGCAGACAATAATGTGGGAAGATAGTGCATCACACAGCATGTGTGTGTGCCTGTGTGTGTGCAGACACAGATACCTGGCTGAAGTCCAGAAAATTTCCCATGTTTTCACACAGGGCATTTCCCGAGCACGTTTATGACTGTTTATAACAGCTCTGATCATTTTCTAGAATTGCAAGGCAAGCACACTTCCTCTGTTTAGTATGAGGATTGCTGTTTCTTAATTTAATATTAATGTCTTTCCAGCAACTTTAATCTAATTTAAAGAAATCAAATCTACAGCAGAGTAACTTCTAGAAGAATAAAACACTGTCTTTGTATTAGGACCAGCCACAGAAATTTAACTAAAAGGTTTACCACGTGAAGATGCAGTTTCACCTACATTAAAACATTTTGTAGGAACATGTCAACTGCAGCAAAGTTTTTAATTTGGATACCAGCATGAAATAAAAGTAATGTATTCATGTGGTTAAACAAGCACATTTTTTTCAGTGTTTCTATGAATTTCCACTCCACTTGAAATTTTGGAATTACCTGTATTACTGGAATTGTCATTTCCTGTTGGAAGGCAGAACTGCAGTGACAGAAGGTGCACAGTCACAAGAATTAGGATACACAAACAAACCAGTGCCACTAGGAGCAGCTAGTTTGGGTAAGCTGAACACTGACTGCTAAATGAAGGACCCTTTTTGGTTCGCCAAAGTCCTTGGGTTTCTCTGTGCAGGCCCTGAGGGCTGAATGGTAGCGCAGCCCCTCTCAGACAGGTGGGGGAACATCAGAATTAAAGTGGAGAAAGATGCAGGGCAACAACCTATTGTGAAGTGTTGGCTTTTCTCTTACAATGCAGGACAGACTGGAAAAGATCTCCTCTCTGTACTATAAATAAGAAAGTTTTTAAGGCACTTTTCACTGACTTATTTAGCAGTTAGTTTGGAACAGCTGAAGGAATCCAGATCCTTTCCAACTATTCAGGCTTGTTAAGGCCAATTTGTTACTCTGGAGAGAAGACAGCAAACTATTACTTGAATATTCTCAAAACACTTATAGCCTGATCCTGAGAGAAGGTTATTTCCATTCAGTGTCAATCTCACACAAAAAAAAATATTAAGCCATCTATTGCAAATTAGAGTACCTTTGTTGAAAACACTAAAGTACTCTCTTTCATGCAGCACAAACTGTTTGTGGGCCAGAACAATGCAATCATGCTACTCTCACTTAACTGCAATTATTCTTTCCTCATTCAACCACAAATAGTTTCTTGTCACCCACGACAACACAAAGCTATCAGAGAATCAGAGTACTGCTAATGAAAATAAAGGCAAACCTACTAATAACATAACTTAAAGAACATAAAGCAGTAAATACATTTCTAGCAAGTTTTGTGATGAGTTCCAAATAATTGTTTCTGAACTAAAACCTACCAAACAAATTCTAAAGCAATATAACTAACCTGGCAGAAAATATATGGTACTTGTGACACTATCACATGGTTTGAATTACCTGTAACACAGTAATGCTAGAATTCAATGAGCTAATGGCTCAAGCTTTTGGAGTAACAACTACACAAGCTGTACTACAGTCTCTTTTCCTTTTGAACAGAGCTTGAGCTTCCATGAGGTGCATACAGAGGTTCCTTAATTTCATACAGAGGATGGATAGTCTTGGTCCACTACTCTTCAGACTGTCAACAGAGGCAAGATACTGGATGTTAATATAACATGTGGATTTTTCAGTTATGCTAAATTACATTCTCAGTGGTTTTTCTTTCAATCTTCAAGACAAATACAATAAATGTCCCCATAAAAAACAGTAGGGATGAATATGCAAGAGCAATCAGTACTTCATAAATGAAGGTGTCTGTTCAATAAGCTCCTAGTGTTTACTTTTAGTGAAAATGTAATAATGGAAGTTAAAGATATTCAAAAGCAAAGCACTGTACCTTAAGGTGGTAGAGGGGAGAAAATCCACAGAAATACCGTGAAACTGCATATATACCTTTTGAAAGCACATAAGTACATAGAAATGTACATATACATGTATGTAGCTACACACATATACACCAACACTCTTTTTTTCCCCTTAGGAAACAGCAGATATGTGCATTAGTCAAACTCAGAAAGTACTAAGATAACTCACAGATGCAATGAGATTACATGAACTTGTCTGACCAACCTGTTGAATTTCAGTGCATCTGTGAGTTATCTTGCTCATTGCCCAGTCGAGGTACCATTTCTGTGTCTTGCAAGCATAAGATAAATATCTTAAGAACTGGGTACGTTTGCCACAAACACGATGTGGTTATCACCCAGGCTATCACCTCCACTAAGTTAAAAAACAATCACTAAACAGAAGTTTGGTAACCTAAATAAATTAAACCAGCACTTCTTAAATGACTCACAGCTTATACCCAGTAGCTTGTGGGCAGAATTATGCAAAATGGGCAAACAGAAGACCACCCACTAGAGGTAAGAAGGGTTAATGACTGCAAAAAGCAAAATAAAAGAAGGTGAAAAAGGGGAGGGACTTCTCATTTAAACTTGCACAGAAATAAATCTAGGAAATCCTATCCCTTCTGCACTTGACTAGTTCTTCAAAATGCTATTTTTAAATTTGTCACTCCCTCCTGCATGGTTCTACTTCCTAAATTGATCCAGACCAAACACAGAGACAACAAAGACAGGTAATTTACATTTTACAAAACCAAGAAACCTCCAATTATGTCCAACCAAACACAGAAAGTGTTCAAACTTACATTTTACCCCTACAGATCTGTTATCTGTATAAGCTCCAAAAGACAAGTATTACATTGAACCACAGAGGAGAGAAAGGTATAATTCTGAACTACAGAAAGGACCATCACGTTAATTCACATGTATTTCCATCTCCACCACCACCCCTCAAAGTACTGGTTCCCTCTCCTAAAGCCTTTAGACGCTAAATGAATCCACCGATGGCAATACTTTCGCTGCCAAAGTCAAACACTGAATGCTGTTCTCTTTAACAGCTTAAGAAGTAGTGAAACAGCACTTCCCATCACTTCCACCAGCAGTGCAGCAAGTCACGTCTCTCACAGCAAGTAGCCACTTAGCAAGTAATTTAAAAGGAGGGAAAGGGGAGCTACCCAGTGAGCAAAAAATAGTACAACTCACTGAAGAGATCTGGTGTCTTAGAAGTTGGTGGCACTGTAAAATTTGGAGGGCTGATGCATCTTTTTTGCTTTGATCCCCTCTCTAACTAACGTGCTTGCCATTTTTCTTAGCAGCAATAATAATAATGAACACTGGCAAGTTTCATAGCTATCTCTGCAGCCTACAGAATCTTTTCATTCCCTCCCATACTTTTTAAAAAGTATTTTGTCTTTTCCCCCTGTCATAACCCCCTCCTCTTCCTTTCCTTCTCCTCCTCTCTGTTTTATGCTTCACTTCAATGTTCTTTCCATATTTCTGGCAAATTTTCATTTCAGATTTTAGAACTGCAGAATATAACAAAGTAACACTGGTTTCTTTGCAAATTTTACAAAAAAGCAAACTAGCATTGCAGTAAAAAAAAAGCACAGATAATATCCTCAGATGAGTACAAAAAATTGCCTACTTTATTAGGTTTCAAATTATGCAGAATTTATTCATTTTATGGTATACTTTGCTGGATGAGAAAAATCTCCTCTGAAACAGAATTTTTAGCATTTTTTAGCTTTCCAAATCACTATATCCTATTGTCAATAAAATGTGCTGATTCTTTAAGGAGGTCAAAAGTAAAAAGGTCATATATCCATCTATGAATTTCCATCCAAACCAACTGAGAACAACCTTGAGATTACTGTTTTCAATTTTAACCAAGCAGAGACGAACGAAGTAGCTTGCATTCTTTACATGAGATTTCTTTCCATACTCACAAGATAGTTAATAACTATAAATCTGACTGAAGCCTAGTTTCCAAACTGAAAAATGACAAGAGGATTTCAAACATTTAAGAAAAAGGGAGTAGAAAGAAGTCAATAAAGTAGTAACTGTGGCTGAATACACTTGCTATGATCTGATGCATGTTTTTCATGATACACTGATAACTGTGATTAAAATCAAAGACTTGGCACAGCCAAACAAACAAGAAGATAAAACTACCATGAAAGTATTACCATCAGGGTTTTCTTATTTTCCCCAATTCACAAGGTAATTGCTGCATATAACAAATATATGCCAGGAGAAATAGCTGGAATCTAGAGAGAACATTTTAAAAATTTGAATTTTATAAATTCAGCCTTCAACACAAAGATCTAAATTTACCGACATATCCAATAACCTCAGGAAGAAAGGTTAGGATTTATCAAGATAGCTCTTATTCCCCAAGCCAACCCGTGCAACAGAGAACTGATAGTCTCCAGGGAAACCAAAATCCTCTTGGCAGGTCATGCCTGTATATATTTCATACATAACACTTTGCATTATATATACAGAAAAGGACAGATAGCTTTAGAAATGCTTGAAGGCTTTCTTCAAATGTTACCTGCTGGTTTCTGTTTCTTGTCATTTTATATCACCAGTGTTTCACGTGCATTTTCCCTTTCTGTTGTAATAGATCTTTTAGACTTTCTTGTAAAATCTTATTTAGGATGATACTGCATGCCAAGTTTGTTTGATTTTTTTAAAAGCTAGGAAGGGATTTTTCCCAATCCTGTCACTGAAGTCCATATATTACCCTGTTTCAGATGTTCTCATTTCTTGACTGTATCAACCAATGATATTCCTTTTCTTCAAAAGGCAGTGGTAGATACTAAGCACTTAGTATTTTAAATTAGATTAAGTAAAGTATCATAGTGACTTTCATCTTTTTATCTTTTTCCTGGCTTAAAATATTATATATTTTAGATAAAGAGAAGACACTTTCAAATGATACATGTTTTCCATTTGGAAGATAACATATAGTGTAACTTCTCACTGCTCTTTTGGTCTCCATTAAATAAAAAATTCCCTACTTAGAAAATGCTGTAATTTTTCATAGATGTCTGTTAAATTGTTTTCAGCTTTACTGGCGAAACTAAATAAATGTTAAAGCAGCCAAAAATGTAACATACATCGTATAACCAAGCAAGCGGTGTTACTTGTGTTACTTGAAGGTATACTCTCTACTAGATTATGGCCCCAGGTTTAGTCATTTCTGAGAAGTAAGTTGGGTAAGAGAATTCTACATTATTAAATTCAGTATAAGGAGGAGATATTCAGGGGCAGGTGAATTAAATTTAGAGGAAAGCGCTTATAATGCATTTGTATTTTTTAAAAACACATTACCCTGTAGTAATTCTACGATGAACACTTCTGTGGACAACTATACAAGACTCAGAAGACACAACAGCTGTTAGATTATAAACAGAGTCAAAACTGAGCTACTTGACTCCATCAAAATTTCCAGGAAAACACCAAATTTTAAAAAAGGATAAAAGCAAATTAGATCTGCCTTAGTTTCCAATTGCTAGCCCTGCTTGGGGAACTGCAATGAAAAACCAAATGCAAAACATTTTACAGTATTTATTATTCGTCTCAGCTCTCCTGCCCCCACACTTCTATTTTTTGTTATATTGATAATGGGAATATATTCCCACCACTGCTAATTGTATGAATACCTCTGTCAGAGTACGAGAATTTCATGTGAAGAGTCTGTGTCTACAAAAGCAAGATCAAGATTTTACTGTCCCAGCAGACCTCGTGTCACCCTCATGAGACTCGCTCTCGGTGCCACTCCTGAGCTGTGCTTGGACATCTCAGCTACCCCATAGCATCAAAGGGAGCAATCCAGTTGGAACTGAAGCTGTTCTGGCGTTTGCAAATACGGTATCTGCAAAATTTGCAGGTCTGAAGAGGAAGACCTTGTGGCCCAAATCCTCGTTGTTCAAAATCATCACAGGAAACCCATGACATACTTAACATGCAAAGATTTGCATGGGAACATATGAAAATATGGGGTGGCAGTAATCCCTGTCAAGCAAATTCCCCAATGGTTCCTGATTAACTTGGCATGTGGAAGAGCCCTGTATTACCCCATTTACAATTTTCAGAGTGACCAGATAAACTAATTCCGGAAGATACAAAGGTAGAATTACCAAATGGATCAGTTACTTTGCAGTGAATTAGGCAAGTGTGAAACCAGGTAAGGGAGAGTTCCAGCTATCCAAAGAGGACCTACTTTACTGTCCATTCGTTTTTGACTTTGCTGACTCTGCTGGTACACAAGGGTGGTCAAAGACCTCATTAAGATCAGTACAAGATAAAGTATTTCTTGCTGACTTTTGCTGCCTGTGCTACTATACAAACTCCTACTGAAGTTTTTCTCCATTAACTAATGAAGAGTGATTCCCACCAAGAGGCTTTTGCTCTTCAACCTTGCTGCCACAGCCTCAAATTTTCCTTTTTTTTTTCTTCCCACCCCTTGGATTCCTCAAGCTGATGAGAAACAGCTATTATGTGGCTATATTGGAGCAATGCACTGGCTCACTGGCCAGCGAGCTGTCAGTGCACATCTTGGTTCTCCTCGCCTTTCCCTGATTAATAGAGGTCTCTGTCTTCTGCCCAACTGCCAGCTTCCATGAAACTAGGAGCAGCCTAAATTTCTCACAAATTGCATTGAAATTTTGAGGTTATAATTATTTGGAGGAATGAGACAGACAGACTGTGAGCCTTTTTTAACTCTCGTTTCCCTAGGAAACCGGTTCAGAAACAAAACAGAAAAATCCATCACACTAGCACCTACAAACCCTCTGAAAAAACAAAAATTCCTTCAAAAATAAAGACCTCGAAAGAAAATCCTGCAAAAGGTATTATGGGATATTGCCTTCTGTAACACCTCTAACAGTGTGTTTAACAGCGATGAGGCTTTCACAGAATATTGAAAACTACTAGCAAGCAATAGTTCACCACTGGCACCTAAAAGCAGTATGTCACTGCCAAACACACCACATCACTTCAACTTGGCAAGAACGCTTGATAGAAAGCCAAAGAGTAGTGGAAAAGGCTGTTAGAAGTTAACAAAGCACTTCCCAAAAGTACTATTTTGTTTTTTTAGGCAAGTCTGCTAGAGCATGGATGATGGATTTACTAAAGAAAAAAGTTTTTCTTGGCAAAAAAACCCTGGTTTTTTTTGCTTAGAGCAAATTTTCCTGTCACTCTGCAGAATTTGAACTCCTACTCCCTCGTTTCAGAAAAATGTGGCCAGTTTCTGTTTTCAAGTGAAGAATTCCCACACAGTAATACTGATAGCATGGAAATCCATTGTTTAATATGGGTCATGGGAAAATGGCCACAAATTCAAGCACCATTACAATGGACCATAGCCAATTATATTTTTTTAGTTTATTTTTTTAAGTTTGCAATAAAATGGTTGTTGTTGCAATTTTGTTTGCAAATAGCAGCAGAGTATTTCTGCAAGAGTTGATGAGAAGGCATTGTTTTACCCTTATTCCTCAGTGTAGTTCTGTCAGAAAAAGTGCTGCAACTACAACATTTATGGGAAATTAAAAAGAAAGAAGCAGAGAAACCTTATCTTCAAAGCTGCTAAGGAATGAATTAATGAAGTAAATATAATCTAATCCCAAAGTCGTAAATATATGCAATAAAGATGTAACAGATGTCCTGTCCAACAGGGACAGAATTCTTTCACGGTATGAAGGTGGTAATTAAAAAGCATTACGCAGACAATCTTAAGATCTAAGACTTCCCTTACCCCCTGGATAGGATCCCTTTTGGGTTAGTGACATCAAAAATTAATTTCTTAATTGCACATTCTTACTGATTAAACAATAAAATACAGAGGCAAATACAGAGGCAAATAAACGGGTCACTTTCGCAGTTCTCTTTGAAAGGAACAGAAAATAACCTTTACAGGTGGCACAGTGGTGTGTGACAATGCATACTCACAGCGAGCATGCAACAGAACTGCAGGCTGTTATTCCTGTCAGCTCCTCCTTGCACAGACAATACCTCAGAAGCAAACCTGGGAAGAAGTGCAAAGCACAGTGCTTCTATCCCCTGGCTAATACTGTTTTCTTGCTGCTCCTAATAAAGCAACCCAAAGAAAGGTCACAGGCAGCCTCACGTGGCTCTGACTTCTAATCATATGACAGCCCACGTCCAAGACACTTTCACTTCTCCCCAGTCCTAAGTGGATTCTGCAAAACAGAGAGAACAATTTCTAACTTCTCTTATGTCAAAAAAGGCCAGACCTGATACTGGCTAATAATGAAATACCACTGATAAAGTAGACTGAGTTTTCACCAATGTTTCTGGAAGGGCTCCCTGAAAGTATCTGTTGATAAGAAGACAAATTTTCACGAAAATTTACTATAATAAAAAAAAACCTAACTAAACAAACAACAATGACAACAAGTAGTACAAGAGTGCAGCTTGAAAACAAAGTGTCACAATTATAAAGTGTTGTATTCATTGAACATGTGGTGAAGAACAATGAAAATAATCCCACAAAATATGTACAATTTTATCTATTTGATCACTTGAAAGGCTTCATCAAGGCATTCAACCCAGCTGGAAAAATAGGGTAGAAGGACAGCAGAGAAAGACAGATGCTGCATCTGAGATGAGCGTTCCTAAGTAAATAAACAACAAAAAACAAAACAAAACAAAAAAAAAGCAATTCTGACACAGTTCCAAACTTTATGAGACAATAACTTAACAAAAGACCGTTTAGTCTGTCACTCTCTTTTTGTTCTTTTGTTTTGTGATTTGAGATAGTAGATGCTAATTTTTTTTTGCTTACTAGTAATCTGCACAATAACTGCTAGTGAATTAACCCATGCAATTTTGGATTATTTGTCAATTCTTTTATCAGTTGTTATTAAGAAATTCAGGAAACAATTGTTCAAATAGAAGAACACCACAAAGGGCTTAGCAAATGAGGAACTACAGCAGTAGACTGATGTTTATTTATACTTCACTAGTAACCATGTCCTGGCTTATCTCTAACTTTCTCAACAATTCCACCTGTTTATTTGTAAACCTCATACCTCATTCTCTTTCAGATTTAAGGCCTTTTATCAATTCATTTGGAAACGCATGGCACCTTTAGGACTTCTCACATCCTTGATGTCTTTAATTTTTTATGTGCCACATCGTACACAAAAGCCTCTGTATTCTCAGACTGAGATGAACTCTTTCAACTGATGACTGTTTAACAGAGACAGATAATATTTTTGCAGTTCTTAACTCACCTGATGACTGTCAGGCTTGTCTTTCGTGCGCTGATCAAGAGCTGCAGCTCACAGCAAAGGCTTAATGAGATTCTCTTCCCCTTGAAAGGACTGCTTCTTTCAAGAAGAATCTGTAGCTAATCACTGCAAGTCTCAAGTCGAGAGGATAATTATTTGGGGGGGAGAAGGAAGCTGTGAGTTCTGTCCAATTCAACTAAAGAGAGCTCCATTTATATGAAATGAGCAGGTTTTGCAAAAACCAGTTGGCTGGGAAGCCTTAAGCTTGTAGTTCCTGTGCAAGACCTTATCACAGTGCATGGGTTACCACGTACCAGGAAGAGCCACACCAGTTCGCTACAGCAGCTGCTGAGCAAGCATCGGACTCAGCTGAAACTTCTCATGTGCCACCTCATATCTCGGAAACTCTGCTCCACTGCTGCTTTTCCTAAGATTATCTCAGTGTCACAAGTATCAAATCATTTGCAAAAACATGACTGTACACAAACCAAGAGTCTGCTGGGCGTGCAAGTTGTAACACAGAAGGCAGGCTGAAATTTCATGTAGTAATTTTGTCACTTGGACTCCTCTTAAGCCCAGGATATTACACACTTGTATGACTGCAATAAGATAAAACCAAGTCACTGAGACTGTTTAAGACACAGGACAAAAATATGCAACGCGTGCCAGGGCTTTGCCAAGATACCTGAACGA
Source organism: Gymnorhina tibicen (assembly GCA_013399875.1). Classification (NCBI taxonomy): domain Eukaryota; kingdom Metazoa; phylum Chordata; class Aves; order Passeriformes; family Artamidae; genus Gymnorhina; species Gymnorhina tibicen. The sequence continues at coordinate 7,404 of VXAZ01002926.1, read as the reverse complement.
GTGCCAAAGGAGCTAGCTGGGGAACTGGAAGCAAGACTAGCGCAGTGTTTGGCAAATACTAGTAAGCTCTTGTCCTCCACAGAAGCCATGAACATATTTCCAGGCTGCCTCGTCACTTAAAGAGAAGGCCACAATCTGGAGCCCTGGATCAATCTTTATCAGCTTTGTAATATGTTATGGCTGCAAGATAGTAATGATCAAATGGTATTTCACCAAGTGATTATGCTGAAGAGTTCTGACACTGCTGCACACTAGCCATGAACCAGCAAGCTCCTGGAATGCAGCACTAAACTGAGACCTGTGGCAAAAAGGTGCATTACACCAGGCCCAATGTGAGATGTTTGCCTGGCAGTATATTTACATCTTCTACAGACTTAGCAGGCTACCTATCACCTGTGCACATACACACAGGCACTGAAAAACAAAACACTAACAAACGTCTCAAGCAGATGAAGCACCTTCACGGACATAGGATCAGTGCCTCTCTATATACCAAGTCAAGGTAAAGAAAATGCAGGTCAGGCATTCACTCACAAAACCCATGCAAATGCTGTAAGAACACTAACCTGAAGAACAGTTGACATTGAGACAATCATTAAGGTTTGTAAACGACATTATTTTGCTGAGTACAATATTCACAACCTTAATTTAAATTGCAGTCACAATTATGCTTGTTGCTAAAGCAACAATTCTACATATTTACAGAATGGGGCAAAGAAAGGAGAAATTGTGCAGTTTCCATGATAGATTCAAACTACCTAAATGTTCTCAGGTTATTCTTTAAACAAAATTTAAATTGAATGTTGATCTTTTCTAGAAATGATAGAGTTTTAAGGTTTAAAGTAAGCTTTCCCCGGCTCAATAATGAAATAAGTCTAACACATTCAGAGGACATTTTTCATGTCACTCAGATTCAAAAAAAAAGAGAAGAAGAAATTGTCATGAAAGACCCAAAAGGGATCTGAATCCAGAAATATAAGTTGTCTTCTTCAATAAAAGACCATGTGCCTGTCCATGCATGATACAATGGGTTTTATTTAGGCAGAACTTGATAGCAAATCTTGTCAGAATGACAGACGCAGTCCCTGCTGGGCTTCACTGATACAACACAACAAAAAGCCATCCCTCCGGCACTGGAAAGCTCCCAAAACACTGAAAACTCATGCAAGGCCGTGTCTTCTCTTCCTGCTAAACATGTCAAATGCTATCTGTCCCTCCATTTTCACAGTCACTCATGGCCCTCACATTTTTTTAGTTTATGTGTTCAGCTACTCCTTGTCCTTTGATATTCTTTCCCTATTTCATCTGCTTTATTTTCTCCTGATGCCCACTCCTTTCTGAAGATCTTTTCTCCTCTTTCCACCATGCGTGAGTGCTCACATCAAGTGAGCAGGGCATAGTAAATGTCAGGCTAACACCTCCCTCTTAGGCTTCCAGCCACAGCGAGGTGTCCCTTCCCTCTCCAAACATGGGGGAACACAGCAATGGTATTACACACCATATTTGGGGTCTCCATGTCCATGACCTACAACTGGTCTAGGCCAGGGTGGTTCTACTTCTCTGGAAGGCATAGGAGGCAGATGCTGTCAGGGCAGCGCCCTTTCCTTCTGCACTCATGAAAAGCCACAACTGGTCCCATATCCCCTTAGGAGAACAGCGGCACCAACACAGTCCTGGCTCCTGGAGCTCTTCTTAGCTCTGTGTGCGATCCGCTGCAGAGATACCCACAGCATGGAGGCCTCATTTTGGACCAGGGGAGGTGCTGTTCAATGCAAGGATGTTGGAAGATTTGCTTTTATTCCCCATTTCAACATGCAGCCCACAGGCAAGGTGCATACCTCTCACTTCTCCCCATGACTGGAAGTGCAATGCCAGGCACTGAAGCTGGGCTAAATTTTGTTCCAGTTAATTCTCTGGTCATGCTGGTCCCCGGGGGAATATTTCTGGTGTAGGCCGTATCAGCACCCCATCACCCTTTTTCCTTGTCTTTGTCCCTGCTCCTGGCGTTCCAGATTCCACTTTCCCTCCTTGTTTTCCTTACCACTTTCCTTGTAACTTTGGGCCATGTTCATCTTGTCTGACAATAAAGTTAGCCAATATGTTACTTGAACTCTTTTTCTGCCCCACTGCTGCTTAGCTGCAGCTGTGCCTTCCACGCCACTTTTTCAGTGGAGAAGCCTTAAGTGTCTGTGTTGTCTAGGGCACAGCAGCAGGACAGCTATGGCAGGGAGCCTGGGCTAGGGATGTTATAGCTCATCACAAGGCTGACAGATATCTTGATTGCTGCTTTTTTTTTTTGTGGGAAAGAGTGTGGAGGCAGTTTCTAGGATTGAAGGATTCTGGCTATGAAGACCCTTTGGAGCTTCATACGAGCTGACATGTCAGCTGAGTGTTGACAGCCTATCAAGCAGCTGACAGGGCACGGTCCTCTGAACGGGATGCTTCAGCCAAAAGCCTAGGAACAGGACTGGCAGGTCATTTCCTCTGCAAGCTAAAAGAAAAGCAGGGAAGGAACAGATGCTTCCCAGGGAGAAATACATGTTTGCTTGTTGAGAGTAGGGGGGAGCTGATCTCCATACTGCAGGACTTGAGCAGACTGTACTACTTTCCCTCCTTCTACTTTATCTCCTCTCTCCAAGCCCAGGGAGCAGAAGGACAGACTTCATCACCGTTCCTTTTGTCAGTTCTCCCTCCTTTATCACTTCTCCTAAGAGCAGGGCACAAGTTTGACTCTCACCCCTCCCTTTTCCCGCATGGTGTGCTGCTGCTGCTGCTACTTTTCAGCCATGTTTTTCCTTAGCAAAAACACTCAGTCCGAAGCCTGTTATGATTCCGGAGGGCCACCGAACTAGCAGCCAAAAGCATCTGCCAACAGGGAGAAAAAGTCAAAACAGGCACTGAAAGTCAGGCAAGAGACAAAGAAAATATGCCCATAGAAAAGGGATAAACAGCCAAATGCCACCAGGAAAAGACTGGATCTCCTCACTTCTAGACACTGAGCTCTGCTGAGCTTCTCTGCAGAAGCAGTGTTTGGAAGAATGTTTGCAGGATGACACTGCAGACCTTGATCACGACTTTGCCCACTGCAAACCTGCCCTCCCTCCCCAAACTGCCTAGCCACTGACCAACAGGTACTGCAATCATGGGACTCCACGGGACAACAGCCACACCTGTGAATGCAGGTTTGGACTCCCAAAATTTCATCCAACGATGGCAAAGTCACAGCAGTAGCTTGTACAACAGCAAATTCTGACCTACCACACCATCCTCAGTGCAGAGAGGCAAGCACTAGTCCTACCAGTCCAACTTTGTGTCCCACACCCACGGTACCCTCCCCAGTGGGTGTAGGGCAGAGGACACAGAAGAGTGAAAACTTGTCAAGGCAATACACAGTCCATGTCTTCATCCTCAGACAAAGGTAGGAAGCAGGAGGCAGTTAGCTCATCCAGAGTATGCTCACAGAGTAGCTGCCACAGCTGCCAGTGGCAAAAAGAAGTCAGGAGAAGTCATCAGGCAGTAGCTGCAATGGTAGCACGTACAGAAATGCAGGAACAGAAAACAAACCCGGAAAAGATGTAGAGCAGAAATCAGACATGTTTCTGAATGTGGAATCTCTTTACAAGTGTCACTTGGGCAGAGCAATGACGAGTACAGTCATAAGCGTGAGACACACACTGGGACAGAACAGCACGTCCTGGAGTGACCCCCAGAAGGGCTCACAAGCCAGACAGGAGCATTTTTCAGATACCTTTCCTACAGGCTGCTCTGAAACACATGCAGTGGGATGTCCAGTGTACAGGAGGACATGCAACTTTTGTCCAAAGTAAAACCCTCAAAAGCATTTAATGGGGAGCGTGAACTCTCCAGAAGTAACTGCCCCAACCTGGCTGTCTGCTTCTCTTGCCCCACACTACTGTCTTAAGACAAGGCACAGCTTGATAGCAGCCTTTGTTCTGCTGTGTGGACCCTCAGACCTGACCCACCAAGACACTGTTACAGGCTATGTGAAACAGCTGAATGTTGACACCATTTCCATCACAATAGAGACTCTTTATTCTTCGCATTGGAACATGAGAAATACAAATGCAAACTTTAAAAAAAAATCCAGCACAATTAATGTACATCTATTTGGTGCTTTCAGTATCTCAAGATCGAGAGCAGTTGACACCAAAAGTTCCTTTTTTCTCTCAAAGGGGCTATGCTCCACTCAGGCTGAACCAATTCAAAACCTTTTGTTTGCATGAGATCTTAGCCAAACAAAAATAATTTATTTTTTAAATATGTTAAGAACTCATTACAATACTGCATAGGTTTTGTACATTATCTTTTATCTGGATGATGTCAAGGAATTTGTAGTAACAAGTACTAAAAAGACTCAGCAGATTACTACACAGATGACTCCTAATCACTTCTCTCCCATAATAAAACCATGAGGCATTTACTATTTGAAGTTATAAGTTTGAAGTTACTTGATCTCCTGCTCCAGTTAAAACACAGGGGAAGTTTTGCTTCTGAGAAAACAGGATTGGGCCCCTGTGGCTTGAAGCATTTCACCATTCCATCAGAAATGCCTGTCTGCCAGCCTTGCAGACTGCCAGGTCTGGCTCCGTGCCTCTTGAACAGCATCAGGAGGATGAAAACCACATGAAGACTGGAAAAATGTGCAAAGCCAGAGGCCAAAGAAAAGACACAGCCACTCAGAAAGATCATGTGCAGTTCCTGAGTTCCTGATAGAAAGAAAAGGTTTATTGGAAGTTGAGAGCTCTTTTTAGACAGTATGTGTACCTTTCCATGATGCCAGTGAACTACAGCATTAGTGTAAATGTGATGTATGGAATGTATCTCTTGGAAGAACTCAGTAACTACATTAAGAAGAACATTGAGCTAACACAGTAGATAAAATGAATGACTGCATGGTAAGAATGGAGTATTATAGGAACCCAATCTTCATTCTAAGAATGGGTGCAGACTAGAAAGTTAGCACCCACATGACTATTGTGGCATACAGTTTTTGACAACGTGAAACATGCATAAATAGAACGTTCTGCAGATATTCCTTTCCTCCCTAGTCCATTTTTGTTTCACACACACCCATTGTCTAAATACACAAGCAGAATCCACAGAGAAAGAGTGACTATGACATTGCTAGATGTACTTGGGATTCCATAAAAGCGTCTAAAAGAAAACTGTGTTTCCAATCACAGGTTGAAAATACAGTTCCAAAATACATCATACTCATATTCTTTAACATATTTGAGATGTTCTAATATACATACCATATTTTATCTAAGGTTTCATCTAGTCTATAATGTATTATTCCAACACAGAATAGCAGTGTCACAGTATAGCTGGATCTTGAGGGGACAAGAAATGCCAGCAAACTTCAGGTTTTTTCACATTTGAAATTATGTGAATGGTACAGCTTTTCTGCAGATATGTAACTGCTAAGATATGGGCTAGGATAATTAATTCATAATATTGACCAACTTCTTGCTTTGAAGGCCATGATCTAGCCACCAGCACACCAGCCCAGGACTTATTCCCAATTCTGTCACAGTCATCACAGGACTTCAGATAAAGCTCTTTGCACTTTCTGTTGTGGTGTAATTAAGTGTAGCCATAAAGCAAAACTTAAGTGATTGAAAGGTCATATCCCCAGGAATTACCCCTCTCAATTATATATGTGTATAAAATACAACACATACATGTGTCTGTGTTTTGCACACCTCACTGATGTGCAGATACAGAATATATATATACGTTACAAGAAAAAGTATGTACATGCAGTCTATTACAACAAGGATCTAGATACAGTAATTATGAAAAGCAGAGCTTCCATTTAGAAACTAAAAAACATCTCACAGCCATGCATCCTTATTTAAAAAACAGTAAAGTTCAAATCTAATGATTCTTTCCAGCAATTACATTTATGATGTAATTTATGGCATTTATTAAACTCCTAACATATGGAATGCTCCTTTTATGTCAAACTGCAAGTTTCCCCAAGACACACAAGTGAGTTTTATAAACTGCTACAGCAGGAACATTTCATTCTGCTGTGACTTACAGTGGCAAGTCCTGAAGGGTTACTGGAGCAAACCAATGCTGTAGGCTTGATCCCTGCATGGGCCATTCACTTAAGAGTTGGACTCAATGATCCTTGGGGATCCCCTCCAACTCAGAATATTCTGTGATTCTCTATTGCTACGGACTGGAATTCACTTGAAACAGAAAACCCAAGCCAAAAAATTTCATTTCTTCATATTTGCATTAATAAAAAGGACTGAAGCCCAGATGCAGCAAAACCCTTATGCTGATTCTTTGTATCACATACACATCATCAAACTAAGTTGAATGGGATATGCGCACAGACAAAGCTTTAACAAAGAGGAAGCATTAGCAGAATCTGGGCTACAAAGAAGTAAACCATTGGCCTCTCCTGCTCTTCATCTTTCTGCTCTGAACCTGCTGCATATTAATCTGCTCTAAAGCATTGTTTTAGTCAGTTATAGACAACCTATACACAGCCTGGTTCAAGTTATCACATCTCATAAATAACCTAACAATATTTTGCCATGCTAATTTTATTTCATCACTCCTGAGGACTAAATGGTGGTAACAGACCTGGTCAATTTGAAATACAAAACTCAAATGCTAATTTAATTTATGTTCTTCTGCCTACAGAAATGAAAACAAAATTAAATAACTTCGCCAATGGGGAAATATTTGCTTTTACTAGTCTTAAATCAAATAACACCTGCAAATGCAGAGTTGCAGGTTTTGTTCTTTTTTCAGTCACACAGCCACTTGCTTGGAGTTGTTTATTTTTTATGTTTGGGTTTTGTTTTTTTTTTCCCCAAGTGAATGGCGAAATGAAACAGAACACAGAAGCCAGGCACAAATAACTGCTTAATATAAAAATCATCAATAGGAAGATAAGGTAAGCATTGAAATCAACAACAAGTACTATGTTCTACAAAAAAAAATTTTCCTGATAAAAAATGCATACACATTTTACAGGAAAAATGCTTCTCTGTCCTCTACTTGCACACTTTCCAGTGCATGACACTTCCAATTCTGAATCAAACTTCTTTCCTTCTCCAAGGGGAAAACTGAGGGGGCTTCTATTAATTTAAGCCTACATACAACTGAAATTTAATCTCAAATTAAAGAAGATTTCAGTATGGATATATTCTTAACTATTGATTCTACTACAATGATGCCCTCTACAAAGGTCCACTAACACATTATTTGTGTCTTGTATTAGGAAAAAAAAAAATCAATAAAAATCAGAAGCCCAGCCATAGCAGTTTTAATAATACTGTAGAGTAAGTGGTTTTTGAGCAGTATAACTGGCTCCAAAACATGATGGTAAGGTATCCATATGCTTGACAGAACTAGAAA